>JBBBDQ010002429.1:1310000-1347500 GCA_037127315.1 Ascarosepion bandense
GTGTGTGTCTGTTTATTTGCCTGTATATCTGTATTTTTTCAGCCCTTTTATTTTAGTTTTTGCTTCGGGTTTGGCTCTAAGTAGGTATAATTGTAGTTCTTAGTCTCAGCCATGATACCATTTACTCAGAGAACTTATTTAGCCTTCAAAATTCAGTTTACGACGAAAAAAACTTTTTTGATATCGATACCAGGAAATCAAAATTTGACTTACATCCATTCATTTTTCTTTCAGTCTACGGTTTCGCTTTAATTGGAAACAACTATTGCTTTTTAGTCTTTCTTGCTAACGTCCAAAGAGTCTGAGCTCCAGGACCATAGATTAGTTTTAAAGCTTTCATTACACACGAGCAATGCCGGGCTATACTGCTAGTATATATATATTTCCTTCATGTCACGTTTAGGAGTTTGGATTATTTCGTTTGTTTTTTACCTATGGTAAAATGTAAAATGTAAGGTACTCAATTTTGCATTCACTTACACGCAAATACCCCTAGGAAAGATATTAATCCATCTCTTCCTTCCAGTTATGGGTTAAATAACGGGACATATTGGGTTCTACAGCCTTGGCTGGCAACCAATCTACCGCAGAAAGCAATGGCAACCCACTGCGGGATAATCTTCTGCCCAGTCAGTCATGTCTCTTTCGAGACATGATCGCTCAAGCATGGCACTTAACTGACTGACTCAACAGTAGATAAATCAATATGTATGTTGTGCCATTGTAAATGTCATATTAATGTAAATATTTTGCCATCATTTTTGACAACACAGGCCCACGCTTAATAAATAAAGGCGCATAAAAAGTTCTTTCAAAAATCACTGTTGTTTACGTTTCGAGTACGAAACTAATGTGAAGAGATATAGATTTGTATTGTGGTGATACCGAGCGAAAGCGATGGACCGGATGTTTGCGCTTTCACGACCAAAAAGCAAATGACCAACAGTCGTCCGTGCACCGCCAGCTCCGCGTAGATGTTCCGGTTGAAAACTAAAAATTAAATATTAAATTTCCAGTTCGCGAGCCTACGCGAATTTTATTTATCAGCCAATGGGAAGCGCAGAACCAAATACAAGTGTGAAATCCCAAATAAGCTGATGTGATCCAAAAAGAAGATATAAAAAGCGGATACAGAAAGCATCGACAGGCAGACCGACTCAAGGAGAAGAGAGTAATTAGTATCCTCTTGACCTAAGTCAAGTGGCTTACTACGTTCTCCTCTCTTACATCTTTCCTTCTTCCCTGCCTCAAAAACTACTTACGGACCTAAGGAGCGAATACATCAAAGACATTCCTTACTTACACGCTCCCAAATTCCTAAGCATTAATTCTCTTTCAACATTTTATTGCCATGAACATTTTAACCTCTGTTGGGCCTATACTACATGTATTACTTCAATTGTAAAAACATTAATTGATATGTGTTATATATAAAATGTTATCTTTCAACTCAATTTGCTTTTCTTGGTTTATAACCTTGCTTTCTGACTTATAGTGGGCTATCTACAACAAGGCCAAATTCCGTTAACCTGGCAACAGTATACAGCTACCCTTCACTAGAACGGATTCTCCACTACTATCAGAAAAGAATAGATACGCAACCCACTATAGTATTCATCCCAACAAGAGATGTGTATTCCTTGAATAATTAATTAAACCGTCTCTGTTAGGGTGGCCTCCGTGACATCATTGATAGCTTTGGCTAAAAAAAAACTGGTTTTATCCTGATGGAAAAAAACGAATGCAGCTTTTTTCACCGGGTCTTGTCAACTTATACAGCAAAAAAATTTAAAATCCTTGTCAGGATTCATCATTGACGGTCACAGTTACGCGGATGACACGGTACCGATAGAAGACAGAAAAAATGCAGAACCTCATTCAAAAGGTAGCAAGAGGAAGCGAGAAGAGAGGGCTGAGCATAAACTTCAAGAAATTTGAATGTATGGTCATCAGCAGAAAGAAGACCCCAGAATTCCAACTACATGTCGGAGAAACTAAAATGAAACAAGTAAAGAAATTTAAATACTTGGGAAGTGTTCTGACAGAGGATGGAAAGTGCAAATTTGAGATCCGAAGACGCATTGGCATAGCCAAGGACGTATTTCAAAAGTTAACCAGAGTACTGAGAGACAAAAAAATCTCATTGGAAACAAACAAAAGTGCGCTGGACTGCTATGCGATATCTGTCCTTCGGTATGACAGTAAATATCGGTCGGTCTTCTCAAAGACGAAAGAAAGGTTTGAAGCAGCTGAAATGTAGTTCTACAGAAGGATGCTGAGGATACCAAGGATCGAACATGGGATCAACGATGAGGCGTTGGAGAGGACGCAAACGAGACGAAAACTCATACTTAACATCAGAAAGAGACAGCTGAGGTTCCTTGGACACGTAATGAGGATAGAAGGCCTGGAGAATCTAATACTCACACGACGGATAGAAAGAAAGAGAGACAGAGGAAAGCAGCGTGAAACATATTTGATAGGCTTGAGCAAATGGGTGGTAGAGTGGGGTTTTGGGAGAGATAACAAGAGGAAATATATTGTGAGTGACAATAGACAGAGTGAAGTTGAAGTCCATGATCGCCTACGTCCTAAAAGAACACGGCACATAAAGAAGCAGACTCAATACAAGCCGGCTACTATTAATTTTACTGTTTAAGAAAATAAAAAACAGAGTTATTAACTTAAAAACAGTGTCCACGAGAAATCACGTTTACATTAAAAAGAAATAATGTCGTATATAGATCTTTTTAAAATTGCATATATATATATATAAATACACCACAATTTCAATTTTAAAAAATAGCACACTAATAAAAAGAGTAAGCAATTTGTTCAGAAGGAAAGATCTCGAGTGCGCCGCCATCCAGGACTCCCAAAATATCAATTTGCGCCCCGGTTTTTTCCCAATATCACCTTTGCTTATGGAATTGATACTGAAACAGACTAATATACATAATAAAAAGTCCAAAGAAAACTGTTGAATTCCCTTCATTTTAACATCTCGTAACATTGCACTACACATGAAGGAATTCTAAAACTAAAATATTCTGTTAATCTTTTTGAATGATTTGTGCGTGTTTTTTATAGTTGCCAACACTGTTTGTTTATAGATACGTATTGTGGCGCAGTGGATATCGACTCGGAACGAGAAATCGGAGAGCCTAGTTCAAATTCTAGTTGAATTTCTTGCATTCACTTACGCGCAAATACCCTTTGGAAAGATATTAATCCGTCTCTTCCCCCCCAGTTATGGGTTAAATAATAGGACAGATTGGGTTGTATAGCCTTGGTCGGCAACCAGTCTACCGCAGAAAGCAATGGCAACCTACTGTGGGATAATCTTCTGCCCAGTCAGTCATTTCTCTTTCGAGACATGATCGCCCAAGCGTGTATCACGTATGGCACTTAACCGACTGACTGAATTTAGAATAAAACCCATTTCGTCTTTTTGCCTTGATAAAGTCCATCACAGGACGAAACGCGTAGGCGAGTTAAATACAGTTTACCTCTTGTCTTCATTTTATTTAACCATCCTGTCCTGAATCTCAGATCATAACAGAGCATATTACATATATATATATATATATATATATATATATATATATATATAGCGTCGAAATGTTTTTTAAAAAATATTTTTTCCTGGAGAATGTGTTCTACTTTTATCTTTTATTTGTAGTGATTGCCAAAATTAGCATACATCCTCACTTTCAATTTTTCTGTGAAATTGCTTCCGTGAGCGGGTACTTTTAAATGAATAAAAAAATATTATTTTCAACCGATTTGAATGAAATTTTTTTCAATACTCATTTATGAAAACTTTATTTTTAAGATGTAATATTTTTTTTTAAATTCCCGTCAGATATTAAATTACATTGAATCTTTGCTTTCTTGAAAATACATAGAAAATTTATTCACATATTTAATAACATGGTTCTTCTCCATGATACGAGAGCCATAGCTGTTTGGCCCTCGTCCAGGATTCTACATAGCTTTTTGGTCCTCACTCCCAAAATAGTCACCGACCTCTACTCTATACACTTGTCGCTTTCTTTCTCCTTTTCTCACTTACTCTTTTCTTCCTTTTTTCTAAATATTACTATTAATAATTACGAATTGTACCCCTTTGAATTCATCTCCCTGCATTTTAATAATATTTTTCAATTTAATATTTGAATTTATCTTTTAATCTCCATTTAACTTTTGCCTGTTTAAATTTTACTCTTCATAAATTAAAAAAGAGCACCTTAACATTGCAAGATTTAACTCTCACAAACATCGAGTGAACTTAAATTAAAATCCCTTATACGGTCAATATACACCTGATGATTTCGTAACGAATGAAAATACGGGTGGTTCCTCCGACATAAGATATGTACAGTTATTAATATATATATATATATATATATATATATATATATATATATATATATATATATCCTGACACATTTTCGTAACAAAAATGTATCGTAAATAATCAGGCCAGTAGAAATAACTATATAATACTGTTTGATTATAAACAGAATATCTACTTAAATACGAGTATTGATCAAAAATGTTCAAACAAATCATTTCAAATATATATACAAGGTAACCAAAAAGGTTCTGTCCGTTTTTAAAAGAAAACAAAGAAAACGCTTCACAGTATGTGTAACTTATATTTAGTCTTCGAAGTAATCGCCATCGGCATCCAGCACCTTCTGCCAACGTGTCTACAGCTGTTCAATGTCCTTGCAGTAGAACTCGGGGGTTTTAACGCAAAGAAGTCCGTGAGGGCTTTGCGCAAGTCTACTTCATTGGTGAAGGATTTCCCACGAAGATGATTATCCAGGGAGTGGAAGAGGTGGTAATCAGATGGCGCAAGGTCAGGTGAATAAGGATGGCACAAAGTCTCCCACTCAAGTTGCTGTCTGGTATTCCTGATCACTCGTGCGACTTGCGGTACTGGCTCCTTCTGGCGCAATACCTGTTGCACACGTTTCAATTGCTGCAAGTATAGGTCCCCAGTGACCGTTTGGCCTGTTGGTAGCAGTTCATAATGAACCACTTGACGAACTGTCCACCAGACACAAAGTATAATCATGCGTGGGTGCATAGGCTGTCTTGCGGCGTCAGGGACAGCATCCTGAGGAGACAACCAATGTCTGAAACGCTTGGGAGTTTCGTACAGAACCCACTTTTCATCACTGGTAAGCACTCGATTGAATAAGGATGCAGTACGCTGGCGAGAAAGCAGTGATACGCAGGCTGCCACTCGTTGTTCCTTGTGAACCTCTAACAGCGTTTGCGGAGCCCACTTGCTCAGTTTCTACGTCTTACCTAGGCGGTGCAGGTGAAGTCTGTTTCATCGGAAAGGTTGAACTGTCTTGCAAGTTCATCACACGTTAGACTACTGTCCTCTTCAATGGCCGCCTTCAGGACTCCGTCATTCAAGACCTGTGGTCGTCCACTACGAGGCTCATCATAGAGAGAAAAATCTCTCGACTTGAATTTTCAAAACCAACGCCTTGCAGTACGTTCATCCACAGCACTATCCCCAAATACTTGACATATGCGGCGACTTAATGCAGCTACTGATAAGCCCACTTTGAAGTCGTAAATCAAACAGCTCAGAACCAGATCTCTAGACACTTCCATTCTTCTCACAGCTGTCCGGCTTATAACTGATGGCCGGGCACGTTTCACGTGTTTTTTAATAACATCTGATGTTCCTACTTCCGGTTGTCCGAATTTGAAAACAATTGCTACACGCATTTCGTATATATTTCAACTTCATTCAATGACTTAATCAAAAAACGGACAGAACTTTTTTGGTTACCTTGTATATATATATATATATATATATATATATATATATATATATATATATAAATTTCGGAATTCTACATTCGTTGAATAGTTTTTCAGCGACAAAATTATCGCTTTTTCAGCAACGATCAAAAACAAGAATATATTAATTCAAATATGGTTCAAAAATTCACATACTAGAAGCCCAAAACATATCCATACACAGGAAGTTTTAAAAAATACATCGAGGCCTACACCTGGATCATTTTTAATATTAATAAAATTAATATTAAATGGATCTGGTTTTTGAGATTTTACCTATATGCTCTTTCTTTTTTATTATATATATATATATATATATATAAAGAAAATTTATATCCAGACAAATAGCACAAAATTAAGAAGCCGACTTGGTATTACTGGACCTTAAGTCGGGGTTTACTGATGGAGCCGATATGATGTTTGAAATTGGCAGGACATCATTGAGAAACTCATTTAAGCACCAAAAATATATTTATAGTATATATATATATATATATATATATATATATATATATATATATATATATATATATAGTCCTCTGAGTAAATGGTATCATGGCTGAAACTAAGAACTATAATTATACCTACTTAGAGCCAAACCCGAAGCAAAAACTAAAATAAAAGAGCTGAAAAAATACAGACATACAGACAGATAAACAAACACACACACCTTTTGCCTTTTATATATATATCGGAAAGGTTGAACTGTCTTGCAAGTTCATCACAGCACTATATAATTTATGGATTTTCTGCACTATTGTAAGAACTGCAACCTTGAAACTTCTGAATGTCGTTTCTTATGTCTTTGTCTATGAGTGTATCAAATTTGATTAAAATTGGACCACTCCTTCTATAACCCGATTTTTTCGATTATCAATTTTCGATATTCATCGGGGGTTCCTCGACACAAATCCTAGCTAAGAACACTCGCAGATGCTTATAGTACAACTGTGTAAATTTTGGTTCAGCCGTTTCGGAGTCTATAGATAACGGACACACACACAGACAAAGTTTCATTTATAAATAAGTTTTGATTATATATATATAACAAATTGAAAAAAAAAATGCGTGAGCATCCGGAGAGGATTGAACTTACAATTAAGTCGTAATTGATTTAATATGGTAATCTCTGATTTTGATAAGATTTGATCATCAGCACTTTTTTCTCTACGTTTTCTTTTTTATTTAGCTTTTTAAAGACACATACACAGACCAGTTTGAAAGAAAAACAAAATAAAATAAACCGATAAATAAAAACAGACATGTTGTTAGAAAGGGAAAGAGACTTAAGTGCTTCAACAAATGGATCTCAGGCGAGGTGGTTGAGAGGAGTAACAAGGGAAAGGGTGCAAAGAGTTACTAGTTATAGGGAGATGTGGAAGGCCTACGTCCTGAAGGGACACGGCACAAACAAGAAGAAATAAATCTAAAAGACATACCTGCGTAGCTAATCAGTATTGAGGTGGATTCATACATAATCAGAATTTGATAAACAAGAAATAGTGTGGATATAAAGTGGGGGATCCGTTCTATATTATAATCAATATATAAATTGATCCCTCTCTTTTTGTCCATGCTATTTTTTTACAGTTGTATTCTAGGTTTATGGGCTTGCGCTAATGGATCGCAGAGCAGAGTTTGGAAGGGTAATAAGGGTATTAAGAATTACAAAGGCTAGGAAGATGTGGAAGGCCATGATCGCCTACATCCTAAAGGGACATAGCTAATGGTGATTCTTTGGGGGTGGCAAAAGGGGCCAACTCTCAAATCCCGAATTTTGGCTCGCCCCTCGGTTGCCTCCCGCTTTTATGTGCTTCAAAAATTTATGAATCTGATCAGTCTCTGATTTTCATAAGGTTTGATCTTCAGCACTTTTCCATCTTGCGTTTTCGGTTCCATTTAGCTTTTTAAAGAGACATCGAGAGACCAGTTTGAAAGAAAAATTGACAAAATATAACAACCAGATAAATAAAAACAGACATGTTGTTAGAGAGGGAAAGAGACTTAATAGTCATATTTTCATATCTGAACGAAGACGTTAATTAGAAATAATGTCCTAAAATTGATATGTAGATACATAGGCAGTCAGTGATTTATGGCCGAGTGAAAGAATTGGTCAGTAATTTTAGAAAAAAAAAACATTTCGCAACCTTTTAGTGAATCGGTCAGTCAGAAAAGAGTAATAAAATGTCAGTCTCGTAAATAATCAGTCATAATTCGCGAGTATCAGCTAAAAAATGCTTCATCCAGCTGTCAAGGTAATAAAAATGTTCTTTTACTGCCTTTTTTAAAAGCAAAATCATAACCGTTAAAATATTTGGTAACAAAAAAGTAAAAACGAAGAAAATTAATCGACTTACATTTTTTTTTTTGGTGGGGGGGGGGGGGTCTTAAATCTCACTTTTAGGTCAGTAAGTCAGTCAGTTAATTACCACATGTGATAGAAGCTTGGGCGTTCATGTCTCGAAAGAGACGTGAATGACTGGGCAGCAGATTATCCCGCAGTAGATTACCATTACTCTCTGCTGTAAACTGGTTGCCAGCCAAGGCTATAAAACACAATCTGCCTTGTTATTTAACCCATAAATGGAGGGAAGAGATGGATTAATAATACCTTTCTCAAAAGTATTTGCGCGTAAGCGAATATAACGAATATAACTACAATTCGAACTCTGCTCCTCGGTTTTTCGTTCTGAGCAGATATCCACCGCACCACAAGTCACATCGTTTTAGGCACCTTCACTAAATCACTAAAAAAAAAGCAGAGTATGAAGAAAAAAAAATGCCCCAAACTTAATAATAACGAACTTTTCCATCAAAATATTTATGTTATTATTAAGAGAAAGGATAAAATATTTGTTGCATTGCTTCGTTTTTCCAGTGAAAAAAAAAACACATTCTTTTAAAAATGAAATAATTGTCGGATTTTAATGAAACTTTCAGGAATTATTCACAAATGAATGAAATTATTTTTTAAATTATTATACTAAAAAAAATCTTGTTTTTACTTCTGTTCCCTCACTCCACGTAAATTCATTAAATTTTAAGAGATTAAATTTTGTAGGCAAAATTGATTTTATAAGTTAAACGTAGGACTCATTAGGGGATGTAAATCATCAATTATTTTTTCAACTATTTGGGCCTTTTTCTGAAAATCTGCTCCCAATAGTAAAATAAAAAATGCAATAAAACTATAACATTATTCAATTAGATAAGCTTTTAATTGCTTTAATAAATAATATAAATTAAGGGCATTATAGTCTGGAGGGAAAACATTTTTTCGATTAATAATGAAATTTTAAAAGAACTGCTTTCATTCTTTTTAATTACTCTTCTTCTTCTATGTGCCCTGTACCTTCATGGCGTAGGCGATCATGGTTCTCCACGTCTCCTATCCCTTGTGGCTCTTAGCATGTTTGCGCCTGTTACAACTCGTAACCCTCGTTCCGTCATCCATCTGATCAGGCCCTGCAAATATGTTATCCACTGCCTTCCTCTGTCTCTTTTTCCTTCTATCTGGCCAGTCAGTATCAGGTTCTCCAAGCTCTCCTTCCTCATTGCATGCCCCAGGAACTTCAGTTGTCTCTTCCTGATGCTCAGTATTAATTTCCTTTTTATTGCCATTCTTTCCAGCACCTCATCGTTGCTTGCATGCTCAGTCCACGATATCCGCAGCATCCTTCTGTATAACCACATTTCCGCTGCTTCAAGTTTTGTCCTCATTTTCGATTATATTGTCCAGCATTCACTGCCGTATTGAAGAACTGACATCACATAGCTATCCAGTACTCTTTTCTTTGTTTCTAGTAAAATTTTCCAGAGTGTTAGTACTTTCCTCAGCTTCTGGAATGCGTCCTTTGCCATGTCAATTCGCCTTTGGATCTCTGTGTCGCACTTTCCATCTCCTGTTAGAACACTTCCTAGGTATTTAAGTTTTTGTACTTGCTTGATTCTGGTATCCCCCACCTGTATTTGGCATTTTGGGTTGCACCATTTGCTGATAACAATTTATAAAGTTTCAGAAATATTTTTTTTAATATTTCATAAAGTAGTAGACGTTAGGTTATTAAGTGAAGACTATATTTACCAATCAAAAATTGAAAAGTTTAACATAAATCATCAAACCATCGTATTTTTTAAAAATAATTTTTTATTTTTTATTGTGCATTTGAATTATCTAAACTTATAAATAAATGAAACTATGACTGTATGTGTGTGTGTGTCTGTGTGTGTGTGTGTATCCGTTACCTATAGACTCCGAAACGGCTAAGCCGATTTTCTTGAAAATTTACACAGTTATGCTATAAGCATCTGCGAGTGTTCTTAGCTAGGCTTTGTGTTGAGGTACCCACGATAAATATCGAAAATCGATTATCGAAAAAATTAGGTTATAGAAGAAGTGGTCCGATTTGAATCAAATTTGATACACTCATAGACAAAGACATAAAAAACGATATTCAAAAGTTTCAAGGTTGCAGTTCTTACAATAGTGCAGAAAATCGATAATATATATATATATATATATATATATATATATATATAAGGCTAGATGTTTGTGTGTGTGTCTGTTTATCTGTCTGTATGTCCTTTATACAAATCCACAATTTTTATCCGATTCTCACCAAACTTCACACAAATATTCTTTAGTCAGAGCCTGAGCTCCAAGACCATGAATTAGTTTTAAAGCTTTCATTACACCCGAGCAACGCCAGGCTATATTGCTAGTCTTATATATATGGTACTTTCTCTCTGTACATTAAAACGTAATTATTTCACGGTTTCTTTTTCATACAGGGAAAAAATTAAGCAAATGTTACTTTTGATCACTATAGACACTTAGATTATCTCGCATCTGTCTGTTGTCACATATCAAATCATACGAGAAAGGTCAGAAAGATCAACATTTCGTGATTAAGAGATAATTTTAATCTAAATATTTTATGCTATAAATAAGTAAAACTTGTCTGAATCAGATTAATTTAACATTAAATTTGATATTTTTCCTAAAATAGCGTGTCACAAATGTATGTTTTATTTTTACAAGATTTTCAAAACCGAGAATTAATTTTTGTTTACAAATCTGTCGATCGCCCCAAAATGGAATTTTTTTTTTATTTTAAAAACCTCAAAATTTTACATTCCAATCAATATAATTTCTGTTTGAAATGCACCAGAGTATTTTGCTTACTGGAATTAGTAATTTTAATCATTGAGCTTTCAATTGAAACTAAAATGTAAGTCTCAAGAAAACTTTTTTATTTTAAACAATTCAATTTAAAAGTTAATTATAGAAAATGAACAGAAGTACCTACTCTTAGTAATTTCGTCAAAGTGCAAACGGGCATTCACAGTCAGTCAAGAGAATGATTTACCCGTCTGTGAATTATCCAGCTACCGACTATACCCCAAGTCCAACCATTCGATCAAGCTTACATTTTTGAGCTCGTAGTAGCGTAAATTGACTCAGCTCTTTAAGAAGTAAATGTCCGTGTATCAGTTAAGTGTCATACGTGATACACGCTTAGGTGATCATGCCTCGAAAGAGACATGACTGACTGGCATTATCTTGTAGTAGGTTGCCATTACTTTCTGCGATAGACAGGTTATCAGCCAAGGTTATAGAATCCAATCTGTCCTATTATTTAACCCATAACTGGAAAGAAGAGATGAATTAATACCTATTTGCACGTAAAGGATTCAACTGAAATTCGAACTTGGCTGAAATGTGGTTCTACTGAAGGATGCTGAGGATACCTTGGACAAAACATATGAGCAACGAAAAGGTTTCGGAGATGACTGACACGAAAAAGAAACTGATACATAACATCAGTTTCTGGGACATGTGATGAGAAAGGAGGGCTTGGAGAACCTGATGCTCATAAGTCAGATAGAGGGGAAGAGAGAAACGAAGAGGGAAAGCAACGCATGACATACTTGGTGGACTTGATCAGATGGATGCTGGACGGGGATTGAGTGGGATAACAGGAGAAAGAATGTTAAGAGCTAGAAAGAATAGGAAGATGTGGAAGGCCATGATCGCCTACGTCTTGAAAGGACGCGGCACATATAAGAAGATCATGATAGCATTCTAATGTTTCTTATTTCATACATATATACATATATACATACATATGATCAGAGTTCAGTTGAACAACATTTATTAGAAAAACATAGCCATGTAGGTAATATCAGATAGATTTTAATCAACAATACAATAATACTCACTCATACACACAGTAAAAAGAACCTTCATATATTAGAGGCGATCTACATTAAATTAAAACAACCCACACTTAACAAAATCACGTTTAAATCTGGTCATAACACATTACATTATATTTAAATACACTCCTCATTTTATAAAAATGTAAATTTCTAAATAAAATATTTGGAATATATCTTTTTTTTCCAGAACCTTTTAGATTGTAGTAATGGTAACCTTAAGTGGGAGGAGTTTAAAATCTATCCGTAAAAAAAATTATTTTTAAAGATTTTTAAGTGGTCTTAAAATTTTGATCAGCAGTATATGGTTCTTTTAATATTTCGGGCTCTCACGCGGTGTGACGTCATAGAATCGCATTACAAATTTACGAACTGCCTTTGTTATTTGGTAACTGTTATCGTTGCTTAGCAAAGTTTTATGTCAGCAAAGATAAAATCGATCTTTTACAGTAGAGGTTTTTATGTTAACGTATAGCGGGTATCTCTTCTCTTATTTCATTTGTAGTGAGGGGTAGTAGGATTCCGTAGCATGTTAACGGAATTTGGCCTTGTGGGAAGATAGCTCACTATAATTCATAAATGATTATAAATTCAAGAAAGGCAATTTTGAGTGTAAAATAACATTTATATATATATATACATTTCAATTAATGTTTTCCAAAATAAGTAATGCTTTGCTTGAAATAAAAGAATGTTCAAGGAAGATATAACGCTGAAAGGTAAAAGCTTGGTAGTATGATTAATGTTCATTATCAAATAGCCGTTTCTAAAGTCAGTAGGTCAGCAAGTTGGTTTGTGGAATGTCTTAGAAAAGGTCGGTTAGTACTTTTGAGACAGTGAGGTGGAAGAGGTCAGAATAGTACTTATGAGACAAGGAAGGGAGAAAGAGGCAAGCATAGTAGCCGCTCGACGTAGGTCAAGAGAGAAACTAATTACACTCTTTTCCTCAAGTCCTGACTGTCTGGGTGCCTTTTGTCACGGCTTTTATATTTTCCTTCTGGCTCAAAACGCTGGTCGTTTCGCATTTCATCCTTGTATTTTCTTCTCATTGGCTGATAAATAAAAATGATAATTTGATATTTGATTAATTTTTATTTTTCAACCGGAACATCTGCGCGGATCCACTTGCGCACGACGACTTTTTATTCATTAGCTTTCTGGTCGGCATAGAGCCAACATCCGGTTTGCTCTTGTTTGGTGGTATTACCACAAACGTCCCTGTAACCTCTCATGTGAGTCGAAAGCTTAGAACCAACTTAAGAAAAAAATATCCAAATTTTGGAGAATTTTTGTCTCTTATATTTAACGGTATATGTTTAAAAATTATCTGCTGCCTCGATACACTATATATATATATATATATATATATATAATTTAAATTTTAAATTCTGATTAAATATAAATTTTAAATTTAAATTTTAAATATAAATTTTAAATTTAAATATTAAATTCTGATTAAATATAAATTTAATTGTTTTTGATAAATTAATTTAATTTTCAAATAGTAAAGTTAACACTTCTACCTTTCTCTCTCTGTCTCCATTGATTATCTACCTTTATAAAATATGGATTCTTTTTACTAATTTAACCCCCGATTTCTTCTGCTAGTATATTCATCTTTTTCACAACTTAATTATTGTAATTTTTATGAAAAGTTTTCTAAAATTAATTTTTTTTTAATTTTTTTAATTATATCTTTATTTAATTTTAATTTTAATTTTTTATTTTTTATTTCTTATTTTAGTTTATCTATATCTAGATTTATCTTTAATTAGATTAACTAATTTTTTTTAAAATCTTATATCTATTTTTTCCCCTAAATATTTTTTAATAAAAGAAAAATCTGTTTTTTAATACTTTAACCCATGTATAAATGCTAGTTTTGTTTGACACGTATTGAGCGTCTCTAACGTTTGAATGAAGGATGTGCGTTGTGGTACAGTGGATATCGGCTCGGAACGAGAAGTTGGAGAGCCGAGTTCGAATTCCATTTATATTTGTATTTACTTACGCGCAAATACCCTTGGGAAAGGTATTAATCCGTCTCTTCCTTCCAGTTATGGGTTAAATAGCAGGACAGATTAAGTTTTGTCGGCAACCAGTCTACCACAGAAAGCAATGGCAACCTACTGCGGGATAATCTTCTGCCCAGTCTTTCGAGACATGATCGCCCAAGCGTGTATCACGTATGGCACTTAACTGAATGTATGAATCTTTTGTTTATACTTCTCACCCCGCCACCCTATTCCATTCTGTTTTGTTTAACCCAATTCTCAGTTAAACACAACTTCCTATTCCATCTTTAACCCCTTCCTCTTGTAAAGCTAATTTTTCCCTTACATCTCTATCTAAAAGTAAAATCTTAAAAATAGAGATTAATTGCAAATCAAAATTTTTTTGTGGCGTAAATTTCTTAGTTCTTAACCGTCTTTTTTATTTCTTTTTTTCATTTTGAAAAAGTGTTAGTTGCTGACGATATGTGAAATCTCTCTCAGGGATTTCATGTTGAAATGATCATACAACAACAATTTTGAACATTGAAAACTTATTTTATTATATATATATATATATATATATATATATATATATATATACTTACAAGTAGTCCCCTGCTTGTAGTTATTTACTTTATTAAGAATGCTCAATACTTAGTAGAGCATTATATATGGTAATATTTTAATTATGATTATATAATAAAAACATAGTTTTTTGCAACACAAGAGACATTGTGTTTCCTTACTATCTTAGCACCTCGTCGTAATATTTATTTTTCTGTAGGAGATACATTCTGCCGAGGTACATTTGAATTGATATATAATGTTGGTTTTACGTAACACATCAGTTGGTGAGGAGGAGTTATTAAGGATAATCATCTTTCATGCTCACAAGTGCGTGACCATGACATTACAACATAAAAAAATTACATTTTAGAAAATTTTCACGTTCTAATGAACGCCAAGTAATTTGTCAACCGTTATATTTGAAGCAAGAAGAAAATTTACAGTAATTTTTAGGAACACAGTTTTGCGGTTATTTTTTGTTACCACAACTCACACCCCTGAAGATGATTTCGGAAGGAGATTGAAAGTACTTGGGAACATCGAGAAATGAATAATAAAATCATCTGTCAACGTTACAGCTCATTTCTTACATCTTTCAATTATAATACGCGAAAGAATATCCGTGAGTATAAACTGATGTTATTGAAAATAAGCAGACACAATGTTTGTAATATATTTAATGTGACACGTCTAAAAAATGTGCTGCCTATATATATATATATATATATATATATATATATATATATATACTAAGGTTTCACCAATTTGGATCTTCAGGGAAAGAGCCAACTTTCCATGAAGATCCAAATTGGTGAAACCTTGGAAGGTTCGTTGGCTCTCTAAGTTAGTTATTTACTTTGTTTGCTCTACTTGCGTATTGAGCGCTTTTTGTTTCAGGTTAACGTCTAGGGTTTTTTTGGGGGAGGGGCTACGTACTTTGATGTTCAACTGCTTAGCTCATTCTTTTTTTATTACCATTTTTTCCTTCCGCGTATGTACTCGGAGGGTTTTTCGAAACGAATATAACTTTACATTTATATATATATATATATATATATATACATATATATAAAGAGAGAGAGGAGTCGTATTTTTATATGTATCTAAAGATTCTTGGAAAAAATCTGATATGCTATCAGTCCTGACCTGGCATCTCGCCGTAACATAGCTTTTCTATGCATTTTCTATAAATATTAGTGTTGTTGCCAAAAATCTTTTTTAGATAGAATTCATTTTGCACATTTACAAATCTACCACTGGTTTTCTGTATTGAATACTGTTGCCATATCTGGTCGGCTACCCCTACTTATTCTTGTAAAACCTTTGTTTTCTAATCGTATTATTCCCTTCCCTGGGATGAAACGGTTAAAAATACCTTCTATAATTAATTTTTGTAATGTTGTAGATCTTGATTTCGCATCTCGAATTTATTCACTTTCTCACCGACTACATGAATTTAAGTGAGCTACTAGATTGGCAGTTAGGTCTCACCTGTTTACTGTTGAAACAGCTAAATGCGACCGCAAGTTCTACTCCAACAGTTTCTTTGCCATCACTTCTTGAAAATGGTGTTCTACTGCCATATATAGCCAGGAGTTACCCAGTTTACATATTCCAGTCTTGATACAATCCGAATTCTTCTCCGCATCCTTTGGGGGTGATTTTCCAGCATACAACCACTCTCTCATAGCTAAAAAATGTTAAACCTCTCACAGCGCTATCGCTATTTCCATGGAAAGTCCCCAGACGAACTACACACCTTACTTCTGCCAGTCAAAAAGCTGCACGGCTAAGGCCTCCCATGCTACGCACATTGTAGCAAAACACCTTCATTATCCGCGGTAGAACGGTTGCCAAGCGAGGCTACAGAACCCAGTCTGTTCTGCTATTCAACCCATAGCTGGGGGGAGAATAGATGGATTCTTTCCCAAAGGTAATAGCATGTAAGTGAATGGAATGAATTCGACTACAGGCACGGTGGAGTAATGATTTGCGTCTCGGATTAAGAAATCAGAGAGCTGATTTCGAATTCCAGTCAAGTTCATTCCATTCACTTAGGTGCTAATACCTTTGGGAAAGATATGAATGCATCTCTTATTTCTTTCTTATTAATATGTGTGCTTAAAGGAAGCACGTTAGAATAGTGGATTGTGTCTCGGACTGAGAAATCGGAGAGCCGAGTTCGAATTCCAATCGAGTTCATTCCATTCACCTAGGGAAAGATATAAATACATCTCTTCTTTTATTATTATTATTATTATTATTATTATTATTATTATTATTATTATTCGTGCTTATTAGGAGACACGATAGAGAAATAGATTGCGGCTCGGATTGAACAGGAGAGTCGAGTTCGAATTCTAGTCGAATTTACTATTGCTCGTGAAACCGACCTCGCAAGAGGATGTTATTCCTATCACTAACCTAAATTTATCTTCTCCTATCAACAAGAATTGTGTTCTTTGTTCTGTAAAGTTGAGTGGCTCTTGAGGTTTGGATCTCACTGTAAAAAATATGGTGGCTATAACATTCATGAATGACTACGTACGTATGCATAACTAGCAGTATAGCCTGGCGTTGCTCGGGTGTAATGAAAGCTTTAAAACTAATCCACGGTCCTGGAGCTCAGACTCTTTGAACGTTGGCACAAAAGACTAAAAAGCAATAGTTGTTTCCAGTTAAAGCGAAACTGTAGACTAACAGAAAAATGAATGGATGTAAGTCAAATTTTGATTTCCTGGTATCGATGTCAAATAAGTTTTTTTCGTCGTAAACTGAATTTTGAAGGCTAAATAAGTCCTCTGAGTAAATGGTATCATGGCTGAGACTAAGAACTACAATTATACCTACTTAGAACCAAACCCGGAGCAAAAACTAAAATAAAAGGGCTGAAAAAAAATACAGACATACAGGCAGATAAACACACAAACATCTTGCCTTATATATATATATACTAGCAGTATAGCCCGGCGTTGCTCGGGTGTAACGAAAGCTTCAAAACTAATCCATGGTCCTGGAGCTCAGACTCAGCCTAAAGAATATTTGTGAAGTTTGGTGAGAATTGGATAAAAATTGTGGATTTGTATAAAGGACATACAGACAGATAAACAGACAAACACAAACATATTGCTTTTTATATATAAATATTATCGATTTTCTGCACTATTGTAAGAACTGCAACTTTGCAAATTCTGAATATCGTTTCTTATGTCTTTGTCTATGAGTGTATCAAATTTGATTAAAATCGGACCACTGCTTCTATAACCTGATTTTTTCGATTATCGATTTTCGATATTTATCGGGGGTAGCTCGAGAAAAAACCTAGCTAAGAACACTCGCAGACGATTATAGTAGAAATGTGTAAATTTCAAGAAAATCGGTTCAGCCGTTTCGGAGTTTATAGGTAACGGATACACATTCACATACACATTAGATTAGATAAAATCGCATGTTGTGGGATTATAGAAACTTAATTATACCTTTCTTATTGTTTGTTTTTGTGCAGGTAGCGCTACAAACGCTGATATAAAATGTCATCTGAATATGTGACATTAGCTAAAACATTTTATGTTTACCTAACGTCTGTGTGTGTGTGTGTGTGTGTGTGTGTGTGTGTGTGTGTGTGTGTGTGTGTGCTCAACACATATGCCTATGCTTTTATATGTCATGATTTTTCGTCTGGTTGTCGATTATCTAAATGTTGTCGCTGTCATTCGATTATTCAAGCTCGCTAAAGGAGTGGCGATGACGAATGCGATGGACAAGATGGCGGCCCTGCGGTGGGAAAATATCACATCAATAAAGGAAAGGAGGGGACGAATGAATAAGAAAAAACTAAAAAGAGGCATAAAGAATTAATAATAATCATGAAAATGTTGCAGCAAAAAGGACACAAGGACGAACACCAGAAATCGAAGAAACAAAAAAAAAAATCAAAAAAGGGATAAAAAAAAGTGGGGAAGCAGAAAATATTAACAACAACAGAAAAAAATGAAATAAATAAAAACTGAAACAAAGAAAGAAATAAAAAAGGGCGATGTCCAATTGAATGAAAAGAAAGAAGCTAGCAAGTTGAATGTATATATATATATATATATATATATATATATATATATATATATATATATATATATATATATCCAGGTGATGAGGACTCAAGGTTTTACGATTTCGACTTCACTGGTGTTAATTTTTTTATAAACAGTGCACGATACAAGAAATATTGTACTGCTTAATATAATCATATAATTATGAATTAAATGTACATTGCGACACGAAAATTTCTATGTTTCGAGATAGAATCTTGTCATTAGGCAATATTGGATGTTTGTTGTGAAAATGATTTATAGATAGATAGATAGATAGATAGATAGATAGATAGATAGATAGATATGAACAAAATTAGATAGATAGATAGATAGATAGATATGAACAAAAGTAGATAGATAGATAGATAGATAGATAGATAGATAGATAGATAGATAGATAGATAGATAGATAGATAGATAGATATGAACAAAATTAGATAGATAGATAGATAGATAGATAGATAGATAGATAGATAGATATGGACAAAAATAGATAGATAGATAGATAGATAGATAGATAGATAGATAGATAGATATGAACAAAATTGAAAATTAGATAGATAGATAGATAGATAGATAGATAGATAGATAGATATGGACAAAAATAGATAGATAGATAGATAGATAGATAGATAGATAGATAGATAGATAGATAGATATGAACAAAATTAGATAGATAGATAGATAGATAGATAGATAGATAGATAGATATGAACAAAATTAGATAGATAGATAGATAGATAGATAGATAGATAAGAACAAAATTTGATAGATAGATACATATGAACAAAATTAGATAGATAGATAGATAGATATTAACAAAATTAGATAGATAGATAGATAGATAGATAGATATGAACAAAATTAGATAGATAGATAGATAGATAGATAGATAGATAGATAGATAGATAGATAGATAGATAGATAGATACGAACAAAATTAGTTAGAAGGAAAATACAAACGTTCAAACAAAAAAAAACGTAAAAAACAAATTACAAACGAAATTAAAAAATTAAAAAGAAGCAATGTAAGAAAGATATAAATAAAAAAAAATAAAAAAACAATATCAATGAAAAAAAAAAGTGTTTATCTAGAATTATTTAGAGAACATCCAAGGAATAATCTGCAATGTTAGTGAACCTGAACTGGCATCTCATCTTAAGTCACCTTCCCAGTGCCTTTTCTATGAATACTTTCAGGAGAATTGTTCTGATGAACCGCTTTGTTCCCTAGATTTATTAATTCAAACGCGGTACTAGAATGGAGGCAAGGTTTCCTTTTTACGGTTCAAATGTTTACATGTAGCCATAATGTCTATGCTAAAAGTTTCGGTAAATTTTTGTTTTGTTTCTCGTAGGCCTTTACCCCTTCCAATCTTTCCAAAACATCCTTATTTCGGTGCGAAAGTAAATGCTGAACTCAAATCGATAATTGTTTATTGACGAAACCTACCTTTTTTCGAGTTTACAACCAGAAAAATATCGAACTTCTTTTCGCTGTATATCACACCCCGTACCCACGGTTCAAAACATGTTATTCACTGCAGAATGACTTCATGCGTAGTTTGCCGATTTTCCGACCAATTTACTTCCTTTTTGCAATTAATACGCGAGAAATGAGTTCCGAACCCAAACAAATCACATCAATAAAGGAAAGAAGGGAACGAATGAATAAGAAAAAACTAAAAAGAGGCATAAAGAATTAATAATAATCATGAAAATGTAGCAGCAAAAAGGACACAATGGCGAACACCAGAAATCGAAGAAACAAAAAAATCAAAAAATGGAGAAAAAAGTGGGGAAGCAGAAAATATTAACGGTGTATTTGCTCAAAGGAAGTAAACGGGTCGAAATAGGTATCCTACGCCTCAAGTCATTCAGCGGTGAATTAGATATGAGAACGGTGTTAAGGGGTGAGATATAGTCCGATGTTTTTTTCTGGCCGATAACAGGAAAAAAGGTAGGTTTCTTCAATAAACAATTATCGATTTGAGTTCAGCATTTACTTTGGCACCGAAATAAGGATGTTTTGGAAAGATTTGACGGGGTAAAGGCCTTCGGGGAACAAAACAAATATTTACCACAGTTTCCTCTATTGAAAATTCTTGCTTATGGAACTCTCTTCCGGCTCCTTGCCTCCTAATCAACTTTGATCTTAAACTTAATGGTAATGTCAATCGGTATCTTCTCTCTTCTTAATTATTTTTCCTTTTTCGCCCTCTTCTCTTAATAGTAATTTTCTCATATTCTCTAACGCTTTTTTTTATCCTAATGGCTCGCTCGATATAAAGATTCCTAATAAAAAATACCTCTTTTGGTTTGTACTTCCAGTTATGAACTTATAAAAGCAGTAAAAGTTAAACCATAAGTCAAAACACATCACCTGACGAAACCAAAAAGCTCAAAACAAGGGTATCATGACCGTCTGATCTACATTATCTAAATATCTAAATGCTCTATATCTTGAACATCTCCCCTCAAACATGTATTGAGCCCTTTCTAATACAATTCTTTACTGGTCTAATTTAGTTTAAATCTAAGTTATATATATATATATATATATAGAGAGAGAGAGAGAGAGAGAGACAGAACTGTTTCGCTGTATCACAGCTCATCAGTACGATTAGACTCCAATTGCTTTTAACCCAGGTTTGAAACCCGACCGAATTGGAGTCAGTCGGCGATTCTACCTCTGGGTTATGGACGCTCGGTAAACGGAAGCAGACTTTTAGCGTATCATGTATCGTACGCCAATAGCCAGGGTGATCTAATTCATTCAATTCAATGAGCGATGCGTAGATGCTAGAGTAGCTACTGTTTTTTCAAAGTCTATTGTCAAAGGATTAAAAAAATAAGTTACAGTGGAAAAAATTCACGTTTTTATCATCAACATTGTGTTATCGCAACGAAAAACAAACAAGTTATCATCAAGAAATTAAATGTTCGAAAGAGTATCGAATGTTAAAGGACTATGTGGATAATGAAACGAAAAAAATAATTTGACAGGATGAAATATGAAAAAATCTAACTACAGTGGTAATTGATAGAAACAAAATGGAGTTTGTCATTTTGCGCATGTGCATGACGTCCAACAGAATTACGATCCGGAAGTTAAGCTGTGTAAAAGTTATAGGAGCCATTATGTCACTGCTCAACAATTTCATTTGATATTTTCAATCTATGTATGGGTGTGTCTTTCTCATTTGAAGCCGCCAACGCCTTCCGAACCAGGAATTGAGATTTTCTCGGGCCTGAAATTAGAAAGATAATAGGAGCCATTCTATGGCTAATGTCAGCTTCTGGATAAACGCTGTCAATTATTTGAACGACCGTCAAGCGTATCTGACAGGAAGGAAATCATGGAAAACGAAGGGGGGGAAGACCCAATTACAAGGAATGCTGGGAATTGTGAATGTCGTTAATTGAAAATGGTGTTGCCCAATTACGCACATTTGCAGTTATAATCAAATTTAATAATTAAAACAGGTTGCGTGTAAATATTTAGCATCTCACAAAACAAACATAAAAAAGACGCTCAACACGAAAATACACGCATGTAACATGCTTTACATTTATCAACGTTTCGTCAGAGATTAAGAGAAAACAGGCAAAAAGATAGAATCTTCTTACTTTCAATTTTGCGTTATTCGATATATATATATATATATATATATATATATATATATATATTCTAAACATATGCTATTGAATATAAGAGACAATGAATGTCTATTATGTTTAATCATGAGCCGTTCGAAACGTCGTATTTTTGCTTTAATTTCAGTTGAAAATAAAGACAAAAATTCTCCAATATTTGGATAATTATTTATTGATTTTCTTCTAAGCTTTCGGCTCACATGAGCCATCTTCAGAGAGGTTGTTTAAACTGAAATATTATAAAATCCACCATCACCGACGATTTTATTTTGTGTTGACATAAAACTCCGCTTGGCAACGGCAATAGTTACCAAAAATAATAAACACAGTTCTTAAGTTTGCGATGCGGTTTTATGACGTCACACCGCGGGATAGCGCGAAATGACAACAAAACCATCTAGTCAAATGCAATGTAATATGTTATTTCCTGTTTTAAGCTTAGAAGAAAACCAATAAATAATTATCCAAATGTTGGAGAATTTTTGTCTTTATTTTCAACTGAAATTAAAGCAAAAATACGACGTTTAGATGTTAGTCTGTTTTAGAATTCCTTCATGTGTAGTGCAACACTGTTGATAGATAGGTAATTTAGAATAAAGCTCATTTCGTCTTTTTGCCTTGATAAAGTTCATCACAGGACAAAACGCGTAGGCGATTTAAAATACAGTTTTTCCTCTTGTCTTTATTTTATTTAACCATCCTGTCCTGGATCTCAGATCATAACTGAGTATATTTTTACATATATATATATATATATATATATATATATATATATATATATATAACCAGAAAATAAGTTACTTTCCTTCTGCCTAGGCCTTTGGCCTAGACGGACTAGGATATATCAGCCTACACCAGAAGCTTTCAGGAACATAGACAAATCCGAGTCGTGCCACCGACGTAGGATAATATATATATATATATATATATATATATATTATCCTACGTCGGTGGCACGACTCGGATTTGTCTATGTTCCTGAAAGCTTCTGGTGTAGGCTGATATATCCTAGTCCGTCTAGGCCAAAGGCCTAGGCAGAAGGAAAGTAACTTATTTTCTGGTTCCTGTTCGCCAATTATCACAAAGCAGATATCATTTGATCACGTGACTTTCCTCGACTAATGGGAGATAAGCGCCTTGAAAGGGTTTGCTAGTCAATGATCAAACGGATGAATGTGTTTGTAGAGGAAATTGAAGGATATTTTTAACATTTATAATGTTTCCCTGTTGCGATACAACAATCGTCTTTTGGACATATGTTTATATAAACATTTACCTTGCTGTCAGGAAGCCGCCCTCAAATTTTATAAAAGTATTTTTGATACACCCTGTACATATGTTTCATTAAAGACGTCTTAAAAAAAAAAAAAAAGAGGGATTGCCGCTAAATGAAACAATATGTGTGATTAGGGTGCGATAGATAAACTGTCATCTAAATAACGCAGAAAGGAAAATAAGACTGACATTTTAACATATATATTTAACGAAATTACACTAAAGAGTTAATGTCTGTTGTATTAACCAGTTGTTTTCATCATCATCATCATCATCATCATCATCATCATCATCATCATTTATCCATCACACCCAGGTAGTGCATGTTTTTTACGGGACAAGGTTGTTAGCCTTTCACCCAACTCCCAAACCTGGAGGACCGGTGGACCTTTCTTGGTCCTTACGTTTACAGCTTCTCCGAACACTACAAAACCAGTTGTTTTAGGTTTTCGATAAAAATCAAAGTTTTGGAACCGGGAAAATGTACAGGCCGTGGAACCAGTCGTCTCCTACCTATTTATCTTTAACGTAAGATGTAAGCAAGTGCATTGAAAACTATATGATTAAAATGTGTTTGGGCCTTAGCATGCATGAACCACATGCGTCTTCGTATTAGCAAGGGTACATCCTCCAGCATCCTGTTCGAAATAACGTCTCAATTATTTAAAATCCGTTATTGCAATATTCTCTCCCTCTCTACACAAAGAATTATTGGTTAGAATCCCAAATATATTTAGGCTTTAAATAACATACAAAATGTTGAGAAGTCGTAAAAAAAATCAAACCAATCAATCAGCTCTCCGTATACCATTGGTAAGTAAGAAGTTCCGATCTGATATCTTTTTTCTTAGGAACATCTCATCTGTGAAAAGGCCACCGGTTGAGTGCTTCTCCGAACACTACAACTCTCCCCCAGTTAAGGGTTAAAAATCAAAACTTGTTTCCGGAAAAACCTTGTACTTATTTTTTTATAAAATGTTATTGCAATATTTCCTTCCTTTCCCGACAAAACATTATTGCTAAAATCCCAAATATGTTTCGGCTTTACATAACATACAAAGTGTCGATATGCCATAAAAAAAAAGCCAGTCAGCAATTTCATTGGTAAAAGGAATTTACATTCAAAGATCTTCTTTCCTGGCACTGTTACTTTGTGAAAAAGACCATCGTTTAAATACTTCTCCAAACACTACAAATCCCCAAGCTAAGGGTTAAACAGTCGAATATTTATCTGGAGAAAGAATCTGTAATATTTTAAAAACTGTTACTGCAATATTCTCTCCCACGCCCGTCAAAGAATTATTCTTAGAATCTCAAATATATTTAGGATTTAAATAACGCACAAAGGGTTGATAAACTGTGAAAAAAGTCAAATCAATCAGCTCTCTGTATTCCTTTGGTATGAAGAAATTCCATCCAAAGATTTTCTTGCCAAAAACTGTTACTCTGTCGAACTGATGACCGTTTAGACGCATATTTATTTTTTAATCATTTCGCCCCAGGCACTGCCACTATTGCGCATGGGGCTACATAGGGGAAGGTAAAGAGAAGGAGTGGTTAGACATAGGGAATGTCAGGAGGAAGGTGACAGATAAGTAAGGATACAGAGGATCTTAAAAAATAATGCATGTTTTTTTTTAATCATCTCACCCCAAGCAAGGCATTCCACTGCCACTATTGCGCATGGGGCTACATAGGGGAAGGTAAAGAGAAGGAGTGGTTAGACATAGGGAATGTCAGGAGGAAGGCGACAGATGAGTAAGGATACAGAGGATCTTAAAAAATAATGCATTTTTTTTTTATCATCTCACCCCAAGCAAGGCATTCCACTGCCACTATTGCGCATGGGGCTACATAGGGGAAGGTAAAGAGAAGGGGTGGTTAGACATAGGGAATGTCAGGAGGAAGGTGACAGATGAGTAAGGATACAGAGGATCTTAAAAAATAATGCATGTTTTTTTTTTTACTCATCTCACCCCAAGCAAGGCATTCCACTGCCACTATTGCGCATGGGGTTATATAGGGGAAGGTAAAGAGAAAAAGTGGTTATATATAGGAAATGTCAGAAGGAGGGTGATAGACGGGTAAGGATACAGAGGCTGAGGGTTGGGTAGATGGGAAGAGTGTTTGAAAGAATGGATGCGAATTAGTGTGTTAGGAGGTGTCTATTGGCCTTACATTTAAACTCCTGGAGATTGTAGCTGTCGGGGAAGCAATCATGTGGAAGGGAATTCAACAGTCGGGAAGTGCGAGAAAAGAAGCCGTTGTAGTAGAAATTGCGGTTACATTTTATCAGTTTCACTGTAAAAGGGTGGGACCTAGTTGCTAATCTAGTATTTCGTGCAAAACCTTTTCAAGTCTTGCGACAATCGTCCTACTTGCCTTTTACGCTCATATTTCACACTTCATTCAGTTACAGTCAGTCAGTTAAGTGCCATACGTGAGACACGCTTGGGCGATCATATCTTGAAAGAGACATGACTGACTGGGCATAAGATTATCCCGCAGTAGGTTACTATTGCTTTCTGTGGTAGACTGGTTGCCAGCCAAGGCTATAGAACCCAATCTGTTCTGTTAGTTAACCCATAACTAGAGGGAAGAGACAGATTAGTACCTTTCCCAAGGGCATTTGCGCGTAAGTGAATGCAAAGAATTCC
The DNA here is from genome assembly GCA_037127315.1 of Ascarosepion bandense. Lineage (NCBI taxonomy): Eukaryota > Metazoa > Mollusca > Cephalopoda > Sepiida > Sepiidae > Ascarosepion > Ascarosepion bandense. The sequence continues at coordinate 1,336,293 of JBBBDQ010002429.1, forward strand.
ACTGGAATTCGAACTCGGTCCCCCGATTTCTCGTTCCGAGCCGATATCCACTGCACCACAACGCATATCCACATGTTTCTTAAGTGGTTCTTGAGATTGAACAAATACACTCTTTTCATTATATGAGAAAATTTTTCCAAAAAGAACTAAATAATCCAATTTTTTTTCCCTGTTTTTTGCTTTCTTTTTCCGGCAGAAACCAAGCTACATGAGAACACAGACAATTCAATCGGGACGACTTTGAAGAGGATTCAACTATGAAACCGGAAGACACGCCAACCAGTTCCAACTTTGAAAATCTACAAGATCTGTGACGCCAGCAGAAACTAAAATGATGACTCGTGACCTAATACTCGCCTGCGTGGCCATCACCTTTCTCCACCTACATTCTGTTTGTGGACTAGGTAAGTCTAAGTTCTTACTACCCCCTCTACCTATGCACATTTACATACCTATATTTATTGGAGGAGTTCTTGACCGTAAGAGATATTAAAACAATTTCTTTGTGCGCTTAATTTGAAGTTAGTCTTGTATCAGATAACTAATATATGTCACAGATTCGCAATAGTTAAATTGCAAAATGTCCACTTATATAAGAACAACTGGAGTAAAAATCTACAGCTCATAGTATTTGCTTTTAAAAAGTTCTCAATCTAAAGTAGAGCAATATCTTATTATTGTAATATTTTTATTATAAGTGATTATAATGAAAATGTTTTACATAAAAAATGTATTTTAGGATGAAAGTGTCTATAATTCTCGAAAAACTCTTTTATTTTAAAATTTTAAATTTAGAATTTCAGTTATTTTCAACTTGTTGTAAAAATCTGCAGACATGACCACCGTTATATGGTTTGGCTTTCTTTGATATGCTCCATGTTATATCAGGGTATTTGCCGTTTTTTTTTTTCAATTTCCAGTGTGTAGCCAGTTTGATACAATAAGTGTACCAATAATTCCAATCGTGCGTTCTGAAAAATCTTTGTTGTACGCTTGAAATAAAAACGGTAGAATCAGTTGTTATAAAATGGCTGAAGATACCTGAAGGTCGAAACTAAGATCGCGTAATCAACGGACTTCCAAATGGAAATGTTTAAAAGTTTTACATTTTGAACACATTTTAATGCAACTGCATACTGGTCAAATTTAATTCTTACCAATAACTGGTTAAAAGCACGGACCACGGGCGGACATGAAATTAAGCTCTCTTAACATCCTGAAGATGAGACTATGATCTCGAAATATTAATGCATAATACATAAAACAACACCTTCATTGCCTTCCTTATTTTCCTAAACGCATTGTGATAGCCTTCAAAACTTACCCATATACCTAATATACACAATGCTTCAAGCAAATTACAAAACTCTCATATATATATATATATATATATATATATATATATGTTCTCATTACGATTAAGAAGAAAATTTTAAAAACAGTTTCCAACTCAGCTATATGCGTGACTCTTCAGAAATGAATTGCGTTCTCTCGGTGACTGGCGTGTGTATACACTGCTGATATACAACACGTTAAAATTTCCCTTCTCTGATACTATGCGTCGATGGCTTATGAAGTAGAGACCCCAACTAACACCGAATCTGTCGAGTTTCGATCCCGGACAGAGGCTAGTGGATTCGTCTAGCTGCACTGATGAGCTGTAATACAGCGAAACAGGCTTGTATGCAGATGACTAATATGTAAACACTGCCGAACATAAGATTGGGACCACCCAAACTTTTAGCAGAATCAAATGTATTTCTTGTTATTTTTATGCAGATGTCAATTAAAAAAATGTATTCTTTTCAACTTTAAAGTAAACATTTACTCAGTTTGCTACTTGACTCCTCTTATTGTGATCAAGTTTTTTTGCCGAAAATTCAGATTTATTCAGATATTATAATTACGGTATAATTTATTTTTGTAAACCATATTACTACGGCATACATCGCAAGGAAGAAACAGATTAACATTGAAAAAAGAGCTCAGGTTGAAATTCTTTCGAAAGAAGAATATTCTGAAAGTGTCATCGCTAAAAAATTAACCCTATCAAAAAATGGCGTGCATTATTGCCTTCAACAACTTCGTGAAACTGAGTTAAATATTGACAGAAAAAAATTTGGTAGGCCCAGAGTAACATCTATCGTAGAGGATAGGCACTTGATCATATCTAGCAAGAGGAATAGAAAGAAAACCGCTCCGGAATTAATTGAAATGAATTCTACTCGACAACATCCAGTGTCTGTTACTACTGTTAAGAGGTGACTTCATCTGCTGGGCTTAAAGGCTGTGTAGCAGTTAAGAAACCACTATTAAAGAAGGAGAATAAGGGATGAAATTGATCGTACAGTTCGAAATAAACTTCCTAAAAATGAACAAAGGTTGTTTAAATGCTTGCAGGATGCTTGGAAATCACTTTCACCAACTTATTTTTATAAGTTATTAGAAAGAATGCCAAGGATTTGCTCTGCAGTAATAAAGGCTCGTGGTGGTTTCTTTGATGAAAAGAAAATATGAATTAACTTTAATTAAATTTGAAATTACTCTATGTTAATTTTGGTTGTAATTATTGTACAATTGTGAGCAACAATGAAATATATCTATATTTATTCTTCTAAGACATAAAATTTGTTATTTCTTTCTCTTAGAGAATAAATCTAAGTGGTCCCAGACTTATGGTCGGTAGTATATATATATATATATATATATATATATATATATTCTAAACATATACTGTTAAATATAAGAGACAATGAATGTCTATTATGTTTAATCATGACCCGTTCTAAACATCGTATTTTGGCTTTAATTTCAGTTGAAAATAAAGACAAAACTTTCCCAACATTTGGATAATTTTTTATTAAGTTGGTTCTAAGCTTTCGGCGTAGAATCAACTTAATAAAAATTATTTTATTTTCAGCTGAAATTAAAGCCAAAATATGATGTTTAGAACGGCTCATGATTAAACTGTATAGACATTCATTGTCTCTTATATTTAACAGAATATGTTTAGAAAATTATTTGCTGCTTCGATACACTATATATATATATATATATATATATATATATATATATAGAGAGAGAGAGAGAGAGAGAGAGAGAGACATTTGCAGATAGATCTTTTTCTCAGATCTTTATCGCAGCTCAACAGTACGGTTAGACATCTAATTGCTTTTAGCCAGGATTGAAACCCGACCGAATGGCGTAAGTCGACGATTCTACCTCTGAGAATAGAAGAAATCATACTTTTAACGTGTTATGTACAATGTACACACGCCAGTAGCTGAGAATGTTCTAATTCATTACTGAATGAACGATGCATAGAAGCTAGAGTAACTACTGTTTTTTTAAGCCTACCATTCTTCCAGAGTGCTCAATCAGGGTGTGAGAGAGTATTGGAGAGAAAAAGAAGCAATAACTAATTTTATATGAATTCTGATTTGTCTTTCGATCAGTTTCTGGTTAATTTCCACCCCACCCCGAATATTTATGAAGAATTCTAAAGTTCTCTCCTTATCTGACCCAAACTGATTTTAGTTTCTACAACTTCGAAAAGACTAAGAAAATTTTCTAAATATTTTGCCATGTATATTTTTGGGTTTAATTTCTGTTTCATTTTGTGAATTGAGAATGATGATTTTTTTTCTTTTTACCTGCATGCTATCACCCACACGTGGATAATATAAAACACGCACCTCATTTTCATTTGCCCGTTTATTTCATAAAATACACATTTGTTCGTATTTAGTAGATGTGTGTAAAACGTTCGTTCAATTGTTCAGTTGTCTAATCAATAAAGCAAATGAAATTCTAGACCAACCAATTCCATAGAATAAATGTCTCAGTTTTTTTCATATCTCCAACAGAATGCACCCATCATCTTTTTGTTTCATTGGTTTGTAATTATTATAAAATTCATATCTTCATTTCGCTTTTATTTACTAGAGAATGTAAATTTCATTTTACTAATTATTATCAACCATAAAATACGCCATTTTCTTTTCTGCTCTTATCTAACATAAAATAGACATTTATATAAAATTAGATCATATCCAGTAGAAAATAAACCCTTCCCTTGTTTATTTGTATTTATAAATAGAATGTTAATTTGTCTTTAACTCGTTCGAACCTACCATGAAATACATCTCTTCCTTTTTTGATCTTATCTACTACTGAATACATTTATGTTTGTTTCGTATATATTAGGTTATTACCAAAATAATGGCCGCTCGAAGTGTTGTATTTTGAAAAGACATTTTAACATACTATTCTCGGTGTATATTAGGTTGTTACAAAAATAATGGCCGCCAAAAGTGTTGTTTTGTGAAAAGGCATTTTAGCATAGTATTCATGGCATATATTAAGTTGTTACAAAATATTGTGGGGACCTACCTACAAATGAACTCTTCCATACTTTTATAATATGGCTACTGACTCTGAGTGAGAGGCACTGACGAGTCACTGAGTAGTAGCCACAAAGTGAGTGAATGAGTGCGTCAGGACGCCTGCAAGAGAAAGTACTCTCCACTCCACGTTTATCTTTGTACTACATTTCCCGAGAATATACTTTTCAACCTTATGTCCGAGTCCATGTTATCTTTCTATGGCCCTTCGGTCATAACACAAAAATAATGGCCGCTCAAAGTGTTGTATTTTGAAAAGTCATTTTAACATAGTATTCATGGTATATATTAGGTTGTTACAAAAATAATGGCCGCTCGAAGTGTTGTATTTTGAAAAGCTATTTTAACATAGTATTCACGGTATATATTAGGTTGTTAGAAAAATAATGGCCACTCAAAGTGTTGTATTTTGAAAAGCCATTTTAACATAGTATTCACGGTATATATTAGGTTGTTACAAAAATAATGGCCGCTCGAAGTGTTGTATTTTGAGAAGCCATTTTAACATAGTATTCATGGTATATATTAGGTTGTTACCAAAATAATGGCGGATCAAAGTGCTGTTTTGTGAAAGTCAATTTAACATAGTATGCACGCTATGTATTAAGTTGTTCCAAAAATAATGGCAGCCCGAAGTGTTTTATATTGAAAAGCCATTTTAACATTGTATTCACAGTATATATTAGGTTTGTTACCAAAATAATGGCTGCTTGAAGTTGTGTTTTCTTTTTCTTTTTTTTTCTTTTTTTTTTTTGAGAAGCCATTTTAACATAATATTCTCGGTATATATTAGATGAATTTTTGTATACATAATAATTAATATGTTCACTTTAATAATTTTTAACTTATTTTTAGACAGAAATATTCTTGAAGCATAGAAGCCCTTAATTATGAACATGACAAAACAAGAACTTCGTTTACTTTTTTGCATTAGTTCAAACTTTGGCACAGTGCCTTCCAAACTTCTGCCAATATCAACAGAGCATGGAGAGATGGAACTAAAATGGATCGGACAGTACGAAGGTGCTTCCAGGAATTCCGTACTGGTGATGAGGGTCTTGAAGATGAAGAAGGTAGAGGACGGTTATGCCGTCTTGACAACGAGCAATTGATGAGCAAAACCCACGTCAAAGTGCCAGAGAAATGTCTCAAACGCTTGGTCTCAGCACTGCAACAATCTCACGCCATTTGCAGAGTATTAGCAAGGGAAAAAAAAGCTCGATAAAATGGTTTCTCATGATCTCAATGAAAATCAAAAACGTAGATGTTTTGAAGTGTGCTTGATGCTCTTTCTGCGTTATACCAATGATCCCTTTCTTGACCGAATAGTCATTCTTGATGAAAAGTGGATCCTTTATGATAACAGTAAGCGATCAGGTCAATTGCTTGATCGTTATGAGTCTCTCAAGCATTTCTCAAAGCTAAAGTTGTATCAGCAAAAAGTTATGGTGACTGTCTGGTGGTCTGCAATTGGTGTTATCCACTACAGCTTTCTGGAAATGAATCAGTGCATTAATGCAGAACTTTACTGCAGTAAACTTGCTGAAATGCATGCACGCCTGTAAAATATGAGACCTGCATTGCTGAAGGGACGGGGTTTAATTCTGCTTCACGTTAATGCACGGACGTATGTTGCAAGAATGACGCTGCTAAACCTCACAAACTTGAGATACAAGAGTTGACCACATCCTCCTCATCTTTCACTCACTGATTACCATTTTAAGCACATTTTTAAATGGTAAAACTTTTAGATTCAAACCAAAGTTAGTATCAGCTTTCAAAGATTTAGTTGCATTACATCCAATAACATTTTATCAACGAGAAATTATCACGTTGATCGATGGCAGAGATGCACAGATGCCCAAAGCTCGTATTTTGACTGATCTCAATATTTCTAGAGTTCATTTTTCAAGAGAAAAATTGTGTTGGTCATTATTTTTGTAACAACCTGATATCAATTAATATACTCATACGTTTTTGATCTTACCCATCTTCGAAAGTACGCGTAAATTTAATTGGTTCGTATCTAACATAAAATTACTTTTTTTTTCGTATTTATAAATAGAACGTCCGTTCATATTTAATTTCTTAGTATCTACCATAAAATACTCCAATTAATTCATTGGATTTATCTTCAAGAGAAGGTACATTTCCGTAATTGGATTGTATTTACCATAAAATATACTTTTTCATTATTTGCTCGTATGTACCATACAATGGCTATTTATACATAAATCGTTCGAAAATACACCTTTATAAAACGTCTATTTATAGATAATTAGTTCGTATGCAACATGATCTTCACCCATTTATTTTGAACTTGTATCTACCTGAGTAGAAATTGCTCAATATTTTTTCGCCTTACGACATAATATATCATCTCCATTTTTCCATATATTTACCACAGTATAGAAGTCTTGCCATCCGTTCGTATCTACATATATCTTCCGTTTATGCTAGTATCTATGACAGAACATATAAATCAATTTGTTTCTTCGATTCCGCCACAGATTGCACCCGTCATTTTTTCCTCTTATCAACCATAGTAGGTACACTTTTCTTTTCTTTATTCGTACTTATCACAGAATATAGATAGATAGATAGATAGATAGATAGATAGATAGATAGATAGATAGATAGATAGATAGATAGATAGATAGATTCTTTCTTTGTTTAGAATTTTCATCCCGTCAACGGACCCGGGGCGCGTTCTTCGAATTATATCCTGGGTAAAAGGCAATCATCGGATGTCTAACCGTACTGACGAGCTGTAATACACCGAAACAGATCTGTCTGCGGATGTATATATATATATATATATATATATATATATATATATATATATATATATATATTAAAAAAGGATTAATTCAAAGATGTTGAATGGCCATTTCGATATGAAGATCCCCACGGGGGTCGACACATCACCTCAGCAACAGAAAAAACCTTTCAGAAACTGGAGAAAAATTAGTCTACTTTTCCTTTTTAAATAGATTGCAAAGAAATTAAAAATTAATAATAAAATAAAATAAAATAAAAAGAAAAATAAAGGGAAAGAAAAAGAAAAAGAAAACGAAAAAGAAAAAGAAAAAGGTAGAATAAAATCAAATAAATAAGAAAAGAAAAAAAATTGACATCGTCTGGGTTCGCAAAAAAAAAGGGAGAATGTAACTAAAAATTAACATATATTATATATATATATATATATATATATATATATATATATATATATATATAAACATTTGACAAGACCAAAAAAGCAGTAAAAAAGACAACACATGGACTCTAATGGGTTTCCGTCTGGAAAAACGAGTGACAATATTATGATAATAACCAAAATGTGTCTCCCAAACTTTGCGAGGTTGCGATATTCGAAAAACGCACCCAGGATCCATTCAGGGGTGCACATTATGAACAAAGAAAAAGTCAATATGACAATAAAGATGAGGACAGTCAGTGTAAAGAGTTGCAATACGTCATCTTAGAAATATAGACAGATGTTGAAGAATATGACTATAAAGATGAGGACAACACCCCGAACGATGCAAATACCGTAAATAGTTACAATACCTCATCTAAGAAATATAAACAGATGTTGAAAGAGTGAATATGACAATAAAGATGAGGACAACAGTGTGAACAATGTAAATAGTGTAAATAGTTACAATGCCTCATCTCAGAAATATAGACAGATGTTGAAGGAGTGAATATGACAATAAAGATGAGGATAACAGTCCAAACAATGTAAATAGTTTAAATAGTTACAATACCTCATCTCAGAAATATAGACAGATGTTGAAGGAGTGAATATGACAATAAAGATGAGGACAACAGTCCGAACAATGTAAATAATGTAAATAGTTACAATACCTCATCTCAGAAATATAGACAAATGTTGAAGGAGTGAATATGACAATAAAGATGAGGATAACAGTCCAAACAATGTAAATAGTTTAAATAGTTACAATACCTCATCTCAGAAATATAGACAGATGTTGAAGGAGTGAATATGACAATAAAGATGAGGACAACAGTTCGAACAATGTAAATAGTGTAAATAGTTACAATACCTCATCTCAGAAATATAGACAAATGTTGAAGGAGTGAATATGGCAATAAAGATGAGGACAACAGTGTGAACAATGTAAATAGTGTAAATAGTTACAATGCCTCATCCCTGAAATATAGACAGACTAGCAGTATAGCGTGGCGTTGCTCGGGTTTAATGAAAGCTGTAAAACTAATCTATGGTCCTGGAGCTCACACTCAACCTAAAGAATATTTGTGTGAAGTTTGGTGAGAATCGGATAAAAACTGAATTTGTATAAAGGACAAACAGACAGATAAACACACACACACAAACATCTTGCCGTTTATATATATATATTATCGATTTTCTGCACTATTATAAGAACTGCAACCTTGAAATTTCTGAATATCATTTCTTATGTCTTTGTCTATGAGCGTATCAAATTTGATCAAAATCGGATCACTCCTTCTATAACTAGATTTTTCGATTATCGAATTTCGATATTTATCGGGGATGCCTCGACACAAAACCTAGCGATGAACACTCGCAGACGCTTATAGTACAACTGTGTAAATGTTCATGAAAATCGGTTCAGCCGTTTCGGAGTCTACAGGTAACGAATACACACACACACACACACACGCATACACACACACACAGACAAAGTTCCATTTATAAATAAGTTTAGATAGATGTTGAAGGAGTGAATACGACAACAATGTTGAGGACAACAGTCCGAACAATGTAAATAGTGTAAATAGTTACAATACCTCATCTCAGAAATATAGACAGATGTTGAAGGAGTGAATATGACAGTAAAGATGAGGACAACAGTCTAAACAATGTAAATTGTGTAAATAGTTACAATACCTCATCTCATAAATATAGACAGATGTTGAAGGAGTGAATATGACAATAAAGATGAGGACAACAGTCCGAACAATGTAAATAGTGTAAATAGTTACAATACCTCATCTCAGAAATATCGGCAGATGTTGAAGGAGTGAATATGACAATTTGAGTTCAACAGTCCGAGCAATGGAAAAAGTTCCAGTCGTATGAACAATAAAAAAGTGTATGTAGAATACAGACATACTTCACTTGTTTTACTTTTAATACAGACCCGACTTTTATTTGTTTACATCCACCATAGAATACATTCCTCGTCGTCGGCTTTATCGCGTATAATAGAATTTAATTACTTCTTTTCTGATTGCTTCGTTTATGATGACGGCGTTGATGACTAAATAAACCAATTCTTGCATGAAAGTGTCGATGGCACGGATGGTTATGTTGGTGGTCGACGAGGTCGAATTTGACGAGCCTTTCTCTTCTGTCATTTTGATGTCTACCTTTTCTTTTCTTGTGGCTTCGAAGTTTTTCCTTCCGATGGTGAAGGAACATCGCCAGTTGGTACCGTCTTGAAACTCTTCTCTCGCATGTCCACTGGCTTTCAGTTTTGTTTTGAGTTGGTCCTTTTAACTTCAAAGAGTGTTACCCTGCGTTTTTCTTGTTTTCTTTTCCTGAAGAGAGCTTACTGAATAAGATTTGACGTGGAAACCTCAGCTCTTCTATTCTTGCTACACGTCCTGACCATCGAAGATGGAGTTTAATGATCATCGATTCGATGCTGTGACGTCTTTTTTTCCCTGAAGAGAGCTTACTGAATAAGATTTGACGTGGAAACCTCAGCTCTTCTATTCTTGCTACACGTCCTGACCATCGAAGATGGAGTTTAATGATCATCAATTTGATGCTGTGACGTCTTTCTTTCTAGGACATTCGTGTTAAACTCATAGTAATTCCATTTAAATTCAAGATTGAAAGAAGCTTTTACTGAGGAAAACGTACTACGTTTTCGATGTCTCAACGATGTAGCTAGAATATACAACTAATTTTTTTGTATCTACCATAGATGATATACAAAGCCTTTGAGATTTCACTAGCCCTATCAACTCAGTTGATTAAAAACTTAACTGGGCAATTAAATCTGATTCCTTTTACAACCCAAAGATATGCCAGTGAAGTTACTTAAATTGACCTACATTGACATTATTGAACTCTTGGCTTTTATCGTCCCGGTCAGTGTAAACATTCGTTTAATTAACGCTTCCAGAGTAGAGTCAAAATGTCTCTGTCGCCCATATTACTCATGAATTTTTTTAGAAACTCATTTGAAAAATATTAACCTATATTTCCTCCCCGCTTACGAAAAGTAAAAACGAACATTTAAAAGAAAGAAAAAAAAATACGCATACTTCTTTCAACCACAACTTGTATACAAATGGCTTACTTGTATAATACAAGTAATTTTTTGTATAGAAAATTGTTAAGAAAATCAGATTTATTATTTTTTTATTATCTATGAGATGGAGGTTGTAGTCAAACAAAAGAAAAAAAACTACGAATTTAGGTACCCCTACTGAATTGCCAAAAACAAAAACAGCCTATCTTGATGTTAAAAGGGCTCAAACTTAATAAAAGTTTTTTATCAACAAAATGTTTATGCTATTATTAAGAGGAAAAATCAAATTTTGTTGCTATTATTTTTTTTTAAATTTAAATCCTTTCTAACACGTTCGAAATTTTAATCAAAATTTCATTTTTTGTTTTCCGTCAGCGATTCACGGTATGTTTACAAAAGGCGACTATTAAGAAATTAGAGTTGGTCGAGTAAAATCATTTTGGGGCGAGTAAATTTTCCCTCGCTCTCGACCGCCGGTCGAATGATTTTTTTTAAATGTCAAAGGCTAGATATACTTGTAGTGTTTTGGT
>JBBBDQ010002429.1:1357500-1422500 GCA_037127315.1 Ascarosepion bandense
GGATAACACATCACCTCAGCAACAGAAAAATCCTTTCTTTTGCTGAGGTGATGTGTTATCCCCCGTGGGGATTTTCATATCGAAATGATCATTCAACACCATTGAATTAATCCTTTTTTAATTTATATTTGCTCTGTAATATTTTATTACATGGAGCTCTCTTCCTGTATTATTTTCTAATATGAAAATAAAATTTTTAGTATTAATTAGGATCGGGTTTTTGGAATTTACCTTCCTGCTTGTTTTTTTTTTTTTTTTTTTTCATCAAAGGTAATACTATATAGTGAGAAACATGAAAAATAATTAAAGGGAAATAAAGTTAGGTTAAAAGTAGTTTGACATTTTGACGGTTAGAAAGTAAAAAAGAAAAAGAAAAAGTAAGCATATATTCCCTGAAAACTTCTGGCCAAATTTCAAAATGAATCTTTAGTCTGATTAGTTAAAAGGAACGCACACATAAAATTTATATCTTTCCACATACATAAATAGCAAACCGATGTTTTTTTTTTGTATTTAAATGTAAATCATTTTCACAACCAACATACAACATTTGCTGATGACGAGATTCTATCTCGAAACATAGAAATTTCCGTGTAGCAATGTACTTTTAATTCACAATCATATATATATATATATATATATATATATATATATATATTTTCTAGACATATGATATTAAATATAAGAGACAATGAATGTCTATTATGTTTAATCATGAGCCGTTCTAAACGTCGTATTTTGGCTTTAATTTCAGTTGAAAATAAAGACAAAAATTCTCCAACATTTGGATAATTATTTATTGGTTTTCTTCTAAGCTTTCGGCTCACATGAGCCATCTTGAGAGAGGTTGTTTAAACTGAAATATTATAAAATCCACCATCACCGACGATTTTATTTTGTGTTGACATAAAACTCCGCTTAGCAACGGCAATAGTTACCAAAAATAATAAACGCAGTTCTTAAATTTGCGATGCGGTTTTATGACGTCACACCGCGGGATCGCGCGAAATGACAACAAAACCATCTAGTCAAATGCAATGTAATATGTTATTTCCTGTTTGAAAGTTGATTTTATTGAGTGTTGGTTGTTTTGATTTGATGTACATGGCCTCCAATATCTGCAGGTTCCTCTTACTGTGTGTATGAGTAAAGATCACCGTATTGTTGACCAAAATCTGTCTGATATTACCTACATGTTTATGTTTTTCAGAGAAATGTTGTTTAATAGTACTCTGATCAGAAAGATGACATGTAAGTCTACGGGAGAGCGTGGTTGTGGTAAAACCAATATATGTACTAGGTTTTTGATTTGATATATATATATATATATATATATATATATATATATATATATATATATATTGGAGTAGATATATCTAATTGGAGTAGATAGATTAATTGGAGTAGATAGATCTATCGCCCGGTTCACACTCCACCCACGTCTATTGAACAGGTGAAGAGGCTCATCCCTTGTTCCCTGTTTAGGATGTGGTTTCCGGCTTTCTCTTTTCCAATCTTTTCAGTATTATGTAGCCCCCTGCACATCAGTGGCGTTACCGCCTTGCTCGGGGTGATAAGATTTAAAAATATATATATATATATATATATATATATATATATATATTGTAATTGTAATTATGTTATTATTATAATTATGTTATATATATATATATATATTGTAATTGTAATTATTATATATTGTAATTATGTTATTACAATGGTTTATAAAGCTATTATATCACTGCACAACAAATTTCATGCTTCAGAACATCATTGTTCTTCTTCAGGTGATATTTTCAAAACAAATGATGAAAATTATCTATTTCGCAAAATAAAAAAATCAGTTCATGGCTATTAAGAAAGTTAAGCAGGGTTGTTGGCGGAGGTTCAACAATATGATTATGAGTGAGTCGGTATTATTCAATTAAAAGTGAAAACTAGGTTGAAGTATGAAGTTGAACACTTATGACGTATGCAGGAAATGACGTTTTTTATTCAAATATTATTCAAAAGAGTAGACATTGGTTTTTGACAGCAGGTCAGATTTTAGGTTTTATAAATTTTATTTTTTTACTACTGTAATTTAAAAAGGGGCTAAATTGTTTAGGTTAAAATTTTAATAAAGTAATCATGGTATACTAAGGTATATTAGAGTTATGAAAACCAAATAAGTATTGTGTGGGCCATTAATTTTAATAAAATAATTGTTATGTAATATTTAAGCATAAATTATAAATACACATTAAACCGATAAAATGCAACCGCAACTTCTACTCCAACAGTTTCTTTTCTCGTACTTCCCGACTCTGGAATTCCCTTCCACATGACTGCTTCCCCGACGGCTACAATCTCCAGGAGTTTAAATGTAAGGTCAATAGACACCTCCTAACACACTAACTCGCTTCCATTCTTTCAAACACTCTTCCCATCCTCCCATCTACCTATCACTCTCCTTCTGACATTTCCTATATCTAACCACTCTTTCTATTTACCTTCCCCTATGTAGCCCCAAGCGCAATAGTGGCAGTGAAATGCCTTGCTTGGGGTGAAACGATTAAAAAAAAATTAATAACCAATGTACGTTTTTTCTTAACTGGTATCACAACTCATGCAAAGCGCATTCGACAGGTACTCATTTAAAAATGACTAATAATTTAAATATTAATATTTACATCGTACAGGCAATTTTTGGTGGGTATGATAAATATAAGTAAATAAATGAATAATTTTCTTTTCATAATCATATCACCCCAAGCAAGGTAGTTTACTGCCACTGTTGTGCTGGGGGTTACATTGGAGGAAAGTTATGAGAAAGAGTGACAGGTTAAAGTGGGTGTCAGGAAGTGGGTATGAGAAGGATGAGAATACTGATGAGAGGGAAATGGACAAATAAATTAGCATGAGAGAGAGAGAGAGAGAGAGAGAGGATGAATGTTAGTGAGATAGGAGATGACTATTGAGTTTATATTTAAATTCTTGGAGATTGTAGCTGTCGAGGAAGCAAGTAAATGGAAGGGAATTCCACAGGCAGGAAGTGCGAGAAAAGAAACTGAGGGAGTAGATAAATGAATAATATTTAAATACGTATAAACGCACACTTACATGACACAACAAATACCAACATAGAACTATATATATATATATATATATATATATATATATATATATATATATATATATATATATCCTACTGCTTCTGTTCATATCTCTGTGCCTCAACCAGCTTAACAAGCTATGGATTTAGCGGCTTGTGTTGAAGAAGTCGTGGCTCGGGGAGACACAGTCCTACGGGTAAAGGAGCTCGGATGAGCTCCACCACGGAATTTGTGAACGGGCGGCGCTTCATCGAGTTTAATTCGTCACCAGGGCCTGTGGTACAGTTGGCATAACATCAGATTAATAACCAAAACTGCCTGGGTTCGATTCCTGGTAGTGGATGCGCACTGAAGAGTCCCAGATATAGTACGAAAACGGCCGTCCATTGCTTTCTGCATTCTGTTATGGTCGAATAAAAAGCTCGATGAATTACTCAATAATAATAATAATAATAATATATATATATATATATAATTATTGTCATCCGCAGACAAATCTGTTTCGCTGTATAACAGCTCATCAGTACGGTTAGACTCCGATTGCTACACAACCCAGGCTCGAAACCAGACCGATTTGGCGTCAGTCGGCGACTCTGCCACCGGGCGTTCGGTGGAAGAAGGCAGTCTTTTTAGCACATATCATATTACGCGCCCAATAGCTAGAGTGCTCAAATTCATTTTTACTGAATGAGCGATATATATAAACGTGATTATATATAGTTGTACTCGTCCTGAAAACTTTCGAACGAACGAAGTTAAAAAAAAATGGTTTTAAAAAGAAAAAAAAAGAAAGAGATTAGGACATGAAAGTCTGTCAAAAATGTTCGGACAGAAATCAGCACGAAGCCCAAAGAAAAAAGAAAAAACCGACACGAGTAACCATCTAACAAAAAGCGCTTAATACAAAGGTAGAGCGAACTTAATAGAACCTAATGAGCCAGACGAACCTACCTAGGTTTCTCCTAAACGGATCGTCAGGAAAAGCTGGCTGAAGAGGCAAAGAAAAACCGATATATAAAACGGTGACTAAGACAACCCCATGTGACCAGGTAATCAAATAATCTACATAGCATAATCCATCTTATTTTGTAAATAATTATATCGGCAATACAACGACGAAATTGACGTGAAGACTCACGCTTCAACTCTCAGAACAGATCTCAATTCGATCTCATTTAAACACACATGGAGACCTACCAAATGCTGCTCGTAACATACTTGTTAACAACACAAATATTATTGCATCTCCACATTTTTAAAAAAGGGTAAATATAATGGAAGAATTATTTTTAAAAATCCAACACACAATAATATCAACTACGAACATACTAACAACGTGCTCACCATGATCGGATCATAAAACATACACACTACTCTACAAACATACATAACAGTACATACATTCTGTTACACGTAAAATAAAATCCATCTTCAATAATGGATAAAAAATAGACGAAAGCGCTTGGATGAACAAAACATTTGGGAGATTTTTACACAATTTATGTCCTCAAAAAAAAAAAAAAAGAAAATCATAAGCTTACATAAAAAATTACATAGAATACTTAACCATAATACCTTGTCAGTTATTTTTAATAAAACCTGCATAAAAGAGGGATTGCTGCCCAAATATAATATATACACTACCTGCCATAATTATTAGGCCTCCCCAGTTTTTTGAAAAGAAATTATGTATTTCATACTATTTTTTAGTATTTATTGCCAAATTCAAATAGAATGTTTTTTTTTGTTATTATTACTGTGCAAAATTTTACAAGGCAAAGAAGCAGAAATAAACTCGTCCGAATCACCTTAAATTTCTATCATTCTTTCATTGATGAAACTGCAATATAGGCAATTATTAAATATTTATAAATTCATTTGATGCACCTGTTATAGTGCAGAAAGAACCATTCTATTTTCCATTACAATTATTCATTTGGCAATAATTACTAAAAAATAGTATGAAATACATCATTTTTTAAAAACACTGGGGTGGCCTAATAATAATACCAGCTAGTATATATATACTACCGGCCATGTATATATATATATATATATATATATATATATATATATATATATATATATATATATATAAACATGTTACGGAAATTAACGAATTTTAACAAAACTTGGTTATAAACAACCGACAATTTGAAATTAATTGTTTGAGCATTATTTTTTATCGATACTCGTAGTTAAGTAGATATTCTGTTTTTTTTTAATTAAACAGTATTATATATTTATATCTACCGGCCTGACTATTTACGATAAACTGTTATTACGAAAATGTGTGCCATTCGGCAGGATTCGAACCTGCGACCCCTATTTACATAGGGGAAGCTACCATTTGATCTGGTTGTTTGCGATTAATCGAGAAGTTTGTTATATAGGCTTGATTAAAACCTCGTTTAGACTGGAGGCTATTCGTGGTCGAGAGGTCTAAGACGTTGCCAGATCCAATAGTAGCTTCCCCTATGTAAATGGGGGTCGCAGGTTCGAATCCTGCCGAATGGTACACATTTTCGTAAAAACAATTTATCGTAAATAATCAGGCCGGTAGATATAAATATATAATACTGTTTAATTAAAAAAACAGAATATCTACTTAAATACGAGTATCGATAAAAAATAATGTTCAAACAATTCATATGTATGTATAATTATAATCTCGTTTTTTATATATATATATATATAAACGAGATTATAATTATACTCGTCCCGAAAACTATCGAATAAAGAAAAAAATGGTTGTAAAAAAAGAAAGAGCTTACGGCATGAAAGCAGTCAAAAAGTTTAGCCAGCTTTCCCTGACGATTCGCTTAGGTGAAACCTAGGTAGGTTCGTCTGGCTCACTGTGTGCTCTATAACGCCCGTAGCCCAGGGGTAGAGTCACCGACTGGCGCCATTTCGCTCGGGTTTCAATCCTGGGTAAAAAAGCAATCGGAGTCTAACCGTACTGATGAGCTGCGATACGTCGAAACAGATCTGTCTGCGGATGACAATATATATATATATATATATATATATATATATATATATAAGCTCTGCATAAAAGGAATGCTTCGGTATATCTGATAATACGTTTACCCCAACGCAAATAAGAAATTCTATAAACAAATAAAACCTCTTTGTCTCTTTGTAATGATAGACTTGAAATAATCAAGGAAGCTTGAAGGAGTGGCCGCGTTGTACTGAGTGAACCTTGATAAAATGAAAATGGATGAATATCAGCTAAATGTAACTGATAAAATTGCTAAAAATAAAATTAAAAAAACCGCATCATCGGTTAATCTTACATTATTTTTATTTTTTTTTTACTTTAAAAAATATGTATAGTTTTTAGTTATTTTTTTTTTCATTTGCTATATGTCCAGACATTGGGCCATCATATATATATATATATATATATATATATATATATAGTGTAATGGTTGTTACAATGTTTTTAAATTCATAGTATCACTACACAAAAAATTTCTTTTGTTTTGGCTTCATCCTCAGGTGATTTTTTTTCACCTGAGGATGAAGCCAAAACATAATGGGCTGGCTTCGAAACATGAGAAATTTTTTGTGTAGTGATACTATGAATTTAAAAACATTGTAACAACCATTACAGTATAACGCTCTACATTTGCATCGAGCACTCTTTATAAAAGTAAATGCATGAACAAAAAGGTAAATAAACTTACGAGTTCAACAACTTAGTTACAATATATATATATATATATATATACTTAAAGTTCTCGAACCAGTCGATTACCCTCAAGGTACCATTCTGTTGTATGAGTCGGAGTTGGTTTTTTATTTGTCGGTTTACTCTTTCCAGTATAACTATCGCCCGGTTCACACTCCACACATGTCTATTGAACAGGTTAAGAGGCTCATCCCTTGTTCCCTGTTTAGGATGTGGTTTCCGGCTTTCTCTTTTCCAATCTTTTCACTCTTTTTTTTTTTTTCAATTGAAATAGATAGACTAAACTATCGCCCGGTTCACACTCCACCCACGTCTATTGAACGGGTGAAGAGGCTCATCCCTTGTTTCCTGTTTAAGATGTGGTTTCCGGCTTTCTCTTTTCCAATGTTTCCACTCTTACGTAGCCTCCTGCACATCAGTGGCGTTACCGTCTTGCTCGGGGCGATATAATTAAAAAAACAACCTTACTAATTCTAATGCTAAAATTACAAAATCTAAAGTTCGGATCTCTAAAAACGATAAACTTTTATAATATTAATTTTAGTATCACGATATTCACTTTTAACTGTATGATATATATTTCTATCTCTAATTTTACCTTTATTTCATACTACAAACTGTGATCTAATTAAGGTTTTCTTAAAAAATTCCTTAAATTTTAAATTCAGTTTAAATATAAAAAGAACTTCTTTACTAACTTCTAAGCCTATGCATAGGATTTCACCATTCTTCCAAGAAACGCCAAAACATTTGTAAACTTATACTTCACTAATACAGATATGTTTATCCACTACCAATTCCTCTAGCTTCTTAGCCCATCCTCTCCTACTCCCTCACACCCCATACATCTCTTCTTACTTCTTCCTCTTTGTTAAACCCGAAGGCCTGGTCATAAAAGGCTGTAAAGGACCATACTTAATCTTTTACTGTTAAAACTCTCTAAACTTTTCAAAATACCCATTAACCACTACTCTCCTTTTCTCCCATTTTCCTCTATTTAATCAAATTCTGATTTACAACTCCCAATTCTAATTTCTCATTTTCTCTACCCCACTTACCTCTCACACAAAATTAACCAATATAAAGAAACGAATTATCCATCTCCCTTCACACTACCTGAAGAGACATTGTCCTTTCAATGTCGAAACAGGATGTACACTTTGTAGTAGATGATAATTTGTACATGCTCTAAACTATAATTTATAATAAAAATGCATATCTCTATTTTTATATTGACCACTGTTTTAAATTAATGTTTTGAACGTTGTTAATATTTTCTTCATTTCTTATTCACTTGGACACACACACACACACACACACACACACACACACACACACACACACATATATATATATATATATATATATATATATATATATATATATGAATTAATGTATGATATCACACATTTGCTGATGTTAGTAAAATAGTGCTTGTCATATATATATAAATTAATATATGATATCACACATTTGCTGATGTTAGTAAAATAGTGCTTGTTATATATATATATATATATATATATATATATATATATGAATTAATGTATGATATCACACATTTGCTGATGTTAGTAAAATAGTGCTTGTCATATATATATAAATTAATATATGATATCACACATTTGCTGATGTTAGTAAAATAGTGTTGTTATATATATATATATATATATATATATATATATATATGAATTAATATATGATATCACACATTTGCTGATCTTAGTAAAATAGTGCTTGTTATATATATATATATATATATATATATATATATATATATAAATTAATATATGATATCACACATTTGCTGATGTTAGTAAAATAGTGCTTGTATATATATATATATATATATATATATATATATATATATATAAATTAATATATGATATCACACATTTGCTGATGTTAGTAAAATAGTGCTTGTTATATATATATATATATATATATATATATATATATATATTATCCTACGTCTATGACACGACTCGGTGTTTCATGCGTTATTTAATCATCAAGTGTATATTTCAAAGTTCAAGTTACAGTTGCGTTAAAAACATAGATATATTTCACAACATAATGTTATGATATCAAATAAATATCTGGCCCACATAAACAATATCTGTCACCCGACTAATAGCAAAAAAGGACCTTCTAAAAATAATTGCAACTGTCGAAAGAATAAAACCTGCTCATGGAATGGCTAATGTATGTCCGGAAGTATTGTTCATAGAGCTCGAATTCATTCGGATGATAAATTTTACTTTGAAAGCACTTCTAACAGGTGGAAGATAAGATTTAACAACCGCATGTTGTCTTTAAACAACAATAAATACAGCAAAAGTAATCTATACATTATTGGAAATTAAAAAACAACAGTAAGAACCCAATGATTACCGGGAATATCGTAGCTAAATCTATACATTACAATGGAAAAGAATATAAATGTAATCTATGTTTTTTATAAAAACTTGTCATCTTACACCATATAAAGAATTCGAATTTGCTTTATAAACAAAGTGATTCATTGACCACTTGCTCTTATAAAAAACAATTACTTAAATTCTTAGGTACAGATTGATACAGATCCCTCTTTACGTTAGCTTTTTTCTTTCCTTCCTTCTTATTTCTTTCTTTCTTTACCCGACAATATTACTTTTAACAATTATGAATTAAATCCTTTTTATTTTCGCTTCTTCAATTTTATTTATTTATTTTAAATACTTAATTATAACTTTTACCTCTTAATTTTTTTTTCATTTTTCTTTTTTTTCTTTTCTTTTATCTTTTTTATTTGAAAATTCTAATTTTTCCTACATTTATATGTATTGTACATATAATATTTGAATATTTAAATTTTTAAAACTCCTGATTTACGTCCCTTTGATGTTTTCTCCCTGCATTTTATTATATTTTACTTTAATTTTAATTTTAGATTTCTAATTTAAATTTTAAATTTTGAATTTTTATCCACATGTAATCGTAGAATATTTAAATTTTTAATCTTGTTATTTAAACATAAGTATCTTAATAAGATTTAATTCCTATGAACAACGAGTGAACATAAATTAAAATCTATTAAACTGTCAGTTTGAAATATGCACCTGATGATCGCATAACGCATGAAACTCCGAGTCGTACCATAGACGTAGGATAATATATATATATATATATATATATATATATATATATATATATATATATAAATGTAAACTTATCACTATACTCGTTTCAGAGTCAACCCTCTCTGAAGATCCGGTTAGGTGAAACCTTTGTAGTTTTGTTGGCTCATTAGGTTATTTACTATATATATATATATATATATATATATATATATATATATATATGTGTGTGTGTGTGTGTGTGTGTGTGTGTGTGTGTGTGTGTGTGTGTGTGTGCAGTTTCTTATATATATTATATTATTTATATATTATATATGCGTGGTACTTATTTGCAAGCGCTCAATATCAGTGATAGAGCAGACATATTCATATAGATAGGAGTGAGTTTGTAACACCGAGTTTCACTGGTTAATTTATTTTTTAATTGGCTATATAGAGAGTTGCATATATTGGTGTATTTTTGTGGAAGTGGGAGGAAAATTTTTCGTCATAAGAGACGCAGACATATATACACATTTGTACACACATTTGTACACACAGTTCTCCAAAAATAACAAGAACCCCTCCATCCTAGATAACACTGAGTTTTATGTGTTTAACTCTCTAAAAACCCCACCACCTCACAATCAGTTATCGAAATTTAAAAACGAATTATTTTACTATAATTAAGAAAATTAAAATCCCGCCATAACACCAACCAATCAATGCGGTTGGACATAAATAAGTTCAACCAATCCGACAAAATGATTATTAAATCGGACAAGACAAGCCAGCATTATTTTATTAACGCGGAGTCATACCACAAAGACATCAATAAAAATGAAATCAATAAAAATTATAAAAAGGCGCCTAGTAACGGAGAAACCAACATAAATATGGAAGCAAAAAATAACAAAAAAACTAAGGAACTAAAAATAGATGATAGGGTACCAATTTTCCATAAATAATAGGTGTTCATTACAATCAAAGACCACAAAGACAATTTGATTAAAAACTCACAATATAGATTATTAAACTTTTCAAAAGACTACATAGGTAGAATTAGCCAAATTATCCTAGAATATTTTGCAAATATTTTATAGATGTATGAACTGTCTCCCTTTGTAGAGGTCGTGATTACCGGCCCCTGGCTTGGGCTGATAGCAGCCCAGCTCTTCCTCCTTTCTTCCTGCGACTTCACCGAGTCAATAAGGACTAATTCTAGCTCCTTGAAAGTCAACCAGCAACCACATGGTGTCCGAAAAGAGAGCAACCAAGAAGACATCATAGGTTCAAGGATGTCCCAACAGTTGCAGCAAAACATCAGAAAACGAAATCCCTCTTCAATTGAAAAGAAGATCTGTTAACAGAATGAACTATACTGCTTCCAGTTAAGTCTTCGCAAAAAGCAGTTTTTTGGCAAACCTTTTCTTAAACCCAATTTTGTATCTTCCCTCTCTTTCTTCCTCTTTCTGTTATAAAGCCTTTGGTTTGGTGTTGTCCTGTTTTCTCTCGCCGTGTCACGTCAAGGCTCTTTTAACCTTATTTTCTACAGTGGACAAATTAACTGGTCACTAAAATTCTGAAGGTTATATAAACCTGCCCACTTTGCTAAAACATCGCATAAAAGAGATTCCATGTTAGCTAATGCCTTAAACATGAACCAATGGAAGAATACAGCTGAAGCAATTGCTTGGTTCACAAAATAAAAAATAAAATTGAATGCACTTTCATCCAATTCTATATTTGTAACTTCTACCCATCTATATCTAAACAACTTTTAACCGCAGTATTAAATTTAGCTAAAAATTACTGCCCCATCAACGACCAAGACAGCAACATCATCAAACAGGCCTAGAATCTATTTTTTGCGATGACTGCCTGTGGACAATCCTGATTTCTGCATTTCCATTGGGCGTATGGTTCTTCAGAGGCCTGCAATTTGGTAGGGCTCTATTTGCCCTTGAATCTTAGGAATATTTAGTTGAGCGTTCTCAAATTCTAGAATTCTATAAGCATATATATATATATATATATATATATATATATATATATAGGAACATTTTCGAGTTTTGTAACACCGGACTTTACCGAGACGACAGATTGATAATCCTCCGCAAAACTAATCCGCAAAAAACGGATTAACTCAGAAAGGATTTAATAAAAATTTTCAAAGACCATGATCTTAACATTACCACCTTAACTAACGCCAAAGTCGTAAATTTTTAGATGTGACCTTCGACCTGAGCAATGTCCTGTACAAACCATACACTAAGGACTCATGCAACCATACATACATCAAGTGGGAATCAAATCACTCCCAGAAAATCACCAACAACCTACACAAATATATCCAGTTTCGTTTAAGTACTCTGGTAATCAGGAAAAATTAGACAATTCTAAAATTAAATACATTAATGCTTTAAGAAAAAGTAAACTCAAGATTGATATATATATATATATATATATATATATATATCTGAACAAAATGCAATAGAAAAATATATTTACATATAAACAACACTGATTCTGCATCTCTATGGGGGCATACAGTTCTTCAGAGGCCTGCCACTTTGTAGGGCACTTTTTGCTCTGGAATCTTAGGGATATTTTAGAGTTCTGTAACACCGGACATTAAAAAACTAACCCCCACAAAAAAAACCAAAAAACGGATAAACTCATAAAGCATTTAATAAAATTTTTCAAAGACCATGATCTTAACATTACCACCGTAACTAACGCTAAAGTCGTGAATTTCTTAGATGTGACCTTCGACCTGAGCAATGACCTGTACAAACCATACACTAAGGACTTACACAACCACACATACACCAACAGGGAATCAAATCACACCCAGTGAATCACCAACCACCTACACAAATCTATCCAATTTCGTTTAAGTACCAACTCAAGCAATAAGGAAAATTTTGACAATTCTAAAATTAAATACACTCCTGATCAAAAATTTAAGACCACTTAAAAATCTTTGAAAAGAATTTTTTTTTTACAGATAAATTTGAACCTCCTACCACTTAAGGTTACCAATACTACAATCTAAAAGGTTATGGAAACAAAAAGCTACATTCCAAACATTTTATTTCGAAATTTACATTTTTATAAAATGAGGCGATTTACGCATGATCAAAATTATAAGACCAGGGGTATAAATTGTTAGATCTATGGTAATTCCAATGTTTTTAGTTCAGTTAGAGATTAGCAATCACTGCGTAAAGGTGTTACCATGCCTAAAGCAAGCAAACTTACCAAAGTTGAGCGTTCTCAAATTCTAGAATTCCATAAGCAAGGTTTGTCACAGCGGGCGATCGCAACTAACGTAAATCACAGTAAAACTGTGATTTGCAACTTTCTAAAGAACAGTGAGAATTATGGAAAAGCAAAATCCTCTGGTAGGCCCCAAAAAATTTCTCCTGCATTGAGTAAGAGAATAAGACGGGTTGTTATGAAAGAGGGGGGACGTTCTTCTAGTCAAATTAAGGCAGTCACAGACGCTGATTGCAGTCCTGTGACCATCAGACGACACTTACGACAAAAAGGCATGGTGAATAAAAAGCGTAAACAAATTTCTGGACCGCTTAAAGTTTGGTTGTGAATACCAAACATAGGACGTTGAGAAGTGGAAGAAAGTCCTGTTTTCTGATGAGATAAAATTCAATCTCGATGGTCCTGATGGCTTCCAATGATATTGGCATAACAAAAACCTGCCCCCTGAAATTTTCTCCACACGTCATTGTGGTGGAGGGTCCCTAATGGTATGGGGTGCCTTTTCTTACAGAGGGACGATGGAGCTCCAGGTGGTGCAGGGTTGTCAAAAAGCGGCTGGTTATGTTAGCATACTACAAAAAGCATCATTGATGATGGAGGGCCATCGTTTGTATGTGGATGGATGGTAATTCCAACAGAATAATGCTGCAAGACGGACCTTGACCCATTTTCTACAAGAAAATGGGATCCATCTCTTAGGACATCCTGCATGCTCACCAGGCTTGAATCCAATTGAAAATGTTTGAGAATGGATGACAAGAGATGTTTATCGAAATGGCAAACAATATTCAACAAAAAATGAACTTCGTGAAGCCATCTTTAGAAGCTGGAGCAACATCCCCCGCACCTTAATGGAAACGCTTATTTCTAGCATGCCTGACAGAATTTTTGAAGTCATCAAAAGCAGTGGGGGTAGAACTCATTATTAAATTTGGTTGTTGAATGTTTTCATACACTTTTCATACACTTTTTGTACAATTTCGTAGAATTTTTGTCTCTGGTCTTATAATTTTGATCATGTGTCAATCGCCTCATTTTATAAAAATGTAAATTTCTAAATAAAATGTTTCGAATGTAGCTTTTTGTTTCCATAACCTTTTAGATTGTAGTATTGGTAACCTTAAGTGGGAGGAGTTTAAAATCTATCTATAAAAAAAATATTTCTTTTTAAAGATTTTTAAGTGGTCTTAAAATTTTGATCAGGAGTGTACATTATTGCTTTAGGAAAAAGTAAACTAAACGTTAGTTTAGAATACTCCTTTAAAAACAAGGTAGGTAGAAATAAGCAGAAATCACGTAAGCGTAACATTATTTGGTTTAACGCCCCTTTCAGTGGTAACGTCAAACTAACATTGCTAACCTATTCCTTAACATAATTCATAAATATTTCTACCAGACTAAAAATAATCTTCAATAAAAACAGTGACAAATTTAGTTATAGTTGCGTTAAAAATATAGATAGATATATTCCACAACATAATGCTCGCAAATAAATATTTGGCCCACATAAAAAACATCCGTCACCCAACTAATAGCAAAAATGACCCTTCAAAAAATAATCGCCACTACCGAAAAAGTAAAACCTGCTCATTGAATGACCAGTGCATGTCCGAAAATAGTTTATAGAGCTCAAATTCTTTAGGATTACATTGATGTTAAGTTTTATTTTAGATGTACTTCTTTTTTTTTTTTTTTTAATCATCTCACCCCAAGCAAGGCATTCCACTGCCACTATTGCGCATGGGGCTACATAGGGGAAGGTAAAGAGAAGGAGTGGATAGACATAGGGAATGTCAGGAGAAAGGTGATACATGAGTAAGGATAGCGAGGATGAGTGTCGGGCAGATGGGAAGAGTGTTTGATAGAATGGGAGCAGTTTAGTGTGTTAGGAGGTGTCTATTGACCTTACATTTAAACTCCTGGAGATTGTAGCCGTCGGGGAAGCAATCGTTTGGAAGAGAATTCCACAGTCGGGAAGTGCGAGGAAAGAAACTGTTGGAGTAGAAGTTACGGCTGCATTTTATCGGTTTCACTGTAAAAGGGTGGGATCTAGTTGCTAATCTAGTATCTCGTGCAAATTCGTATTTAGGGGGCACCAGTGATCTAAGTTCATCGGAGCAGAAGCCGTGAAAGTATTTATAGAAGAGACACAGCGAAGCCACGTCTCGCTGGTGGGAGAGAGACTGCAGGCGGTCTGCCAAGTCGGTATCTATCACATTACAGACCCTCCTCTGAACCTTATCGAGAAGCCCGAGGAGAACAGCAGGGGCACCCGACCAGATATGGCAGCAGTATTCAATGCACGGGCGGATGGTAGATTAACCGGTGAAACATAAAATTTAACAACCACATGTAAATACAGCAAAAGTACTGCTGATGTATTATTGGAAATTAAAAAACAACAGTATGAAAACAATGATTATCTGGAATATCGTAGCTAAATCCAAGCATTGCAATAGAAAATAAGTTAAATGTAATCTATGCCTTTTAGAAAAACTTGTCACCTTAAACCATATCGAGAATCCAAATTTGCTTAATACGAAAAGTGATTTAATGAGCACATGGGGTCATAGAAAAAAATACTTACTTAAATTCTTAGACCCAGATTGATATAGATCCCTCTTTACGTTTGCTTCTTTCTTTCTTTCTTTCTTTCTTTCTTTCTTTCTTTCTACCAATCTCTATACCTTAGCCTGTTTATCATGCATTTCTTTCTTTCTTTCTTTCTTTCTTTCTTTCTTTCTATTTTTCTTTCTTTCTTCTAAGTTCCTACCAGTCTCTATACCTTAGCCTGTTTATCATGCATTTCTTTCTTTCTTTCTTTCTTTCTAAGTTCCTACCAGTCTCTCATACTCAGCCTGTTTATCATCCATTTCTCTTCTTTCTTTCTTTCTTTCTCTTTTCTTTCTACCAGTTCTATACCTTTAGCCTGTTTATCATCCATTTCTTTCTTTCTTTCTTTCTTTCTTTCTTTCTTTCTTTCTTTCTTTCTTTCTTTCTACCAGTCTCATACCTTAGCCTGTTTATCATCCATTTCTTTCTTTCTTTCTTTCTTTCCTTTCTTTCTTTCTTTCTTTCTTTCTTTCACTGTCTCTACCTTAGCCTGTTTATCATCCATTTCTTTCTTTCTTTCTTTCTTTCTTTCTTTCTTTCTTTCTTTCTTTCTTTTCTTTCTTTCTACCAGTCTCTATACCTTAGCCTGTTTATCATCCATTTCTTTCTTTCTTTCTTTCTTTCTTTCTTTCTTTCTTTCACCAGTCTCATACTCAGCCTGTTTATCATCCATTTCTTTCTTTCTTTCTTTCTTCTTCTTCTTCTTCTTCTTCTTCTTTCTTCTTTTCCTTTTCAAGTTCCTACCAGTTCTATACCTTAGCCTGTTTATCATCCATTTCTTTCTTTCTTTCTTTCTTTCTTTCTTTCTTTCTACCAGTCTCTATACCTTAGCCTGTTTATCATCCATTTCTTTCTTTCTTTCTTTCTTTCTTTCTTTCTTTCTTTCTTCTTCTCTACCTTGCTCCTATACCTTAGCCTGTTTATCATCCATTTCTTTCTTTCTTTCTTTCTTTCTTTCTTTCTTTCTTTCTTTCTTTCAGTCTCTATACCTTAGCCTGTTTATCATCCATTTCTTTCTTTCTTTCTTTCTTTCTTTCTTTCTTTCTTTCTTTCTTTCTTTCTTTCTACCAGTCTCTATACCTTAGCCTGCTTATCATCCATTTCTTTCTTTCTTTCTTTCTTTCTTTCTTTCTTTCTTTCTTTCTTTCTTTCTTTCTACCAGTCTCTATACCTTAGCCTGTTTATCATCCATTTCTTCTTTCTTTCTTTCTTTCTTCTTTCTTTCTTTCTGGCAAGTTCCTACCAGTTCCCATACCTAGCCTGTTTATCATCCATTTTCTTTCTTTCTTTCTTTCTTTCTTTCTTTCTTTCTTTCTTTCTTTCTTTCTTTCTTTCTTCTTTCTACCAGTCTCTCATACCTTAGCTCGTTTATCATCCATTTCTTTCTTTCTCTCTCTCTCTTTCTTTCTTTCTTTCTTTTCTTTCTTCTTTCTTTCTACCAGTCTCTATACCTAGCCTTTTTATCATCCATATTTCTTTCTTTCTTTCTTTCTTTCTTTCTTTCTTTCTTTCTTTCTTTCTACCAGTTTACACTTAGCCTGTTTATCATCCATTTCTTTCTTTTCTTTTCTTTCTTTCCTTCTTTCTCTTTCTTAAGTTCCTACCAGTCTCTATACCTTAGCCTGTTTATCATCCATTTCTTTCTTTCTTTCTTTCTTTCTTTCTTTCTTTCTTTCTACCAGTCTCTATACCTTAGCCCGTTTATCATCCATTTCTTCTTTCTCTCTTTCTTTCTTTCTTTCTTTCTTTCTTTCTTTCTTTCTTTCTTTCTTTCTTTCCCACGCCATATTACTTTTAAAAATTATGAATTAAACACCTTTTATTTTTACACCCCATTTTTTTAATTTTTAAGTCGAAAATTACCTCATAATTTTATTTTCATTTTTATTTTATTTTATTTTATCTAATTTTTTGTATTTAAAGTTTTAAAATTTAAATTTTCTCAACATTTTTATGTACATGTAATATTTGAATATTTAAATTTTTAAAACTGATTATTTACGCCACTTTGATTAAACGGAAGAGAGTTTTACAAACGGGAAGTGCGAGAAAATAAACTGTTGAAGTAGAAGTGGAGGTTGCGTTTAGCTATTTTAAAATATTCTGAAAAGCATTGAAGAAAGTAGTGCTCCAAGGAAAACCCCGAAATCTAAAAGGATTCGAATATAATAGGTAACAGTGTTCGTATATTTTAGATCTATCTATCGCCCGGTTCACACTCCTCCCACGTCTATTGAACAGGTTAAGAGGCTCATCCCTTGTTCCCTGTTTGGAGTAGATCTATCTATCACCCGGTTCACACTCCTCCCACGTCTATTGAACAGGTTAAGATGTTCATCCCTTGTTCCCTGTTTGGAGTAGATAGATCTATCTATCGTCCGGTTTACTCTCCACCCAATCTATTGAACAGGTTAACAGGCTCATCCCTTATTCCCTGTTTGGAGTAGATAGATCTATCTATCGCCCGGTTCACACTCCACCCACGTCTATTGAACAGGTTGCTCATCCCTTCTTCCCTGTTTAGGATCTGGTTACCGGCTTTCTCTTTTCCAATCTTTTCACTATTACGTAGCCCCCTGCACATTAGTGGCGTTACCGCCTTACTCGGGGTGATACGATTAAAAAAAATGTTTAGAACTTTTAAAAAACCCTTTGAGCCCAATAATATGCAGGGGATTATGAGGTGTGAAAGTGAAAAAAAGCTTTTAGTTTCCTAACTCATTTGTTTGCTTGTTTTTGTTTACAGTATTTACATTATTCAAACTATTGTCCTCATCTTTGCCTGACGTTTCGGCTGTTGTAGGCTTCAGCTTTCTAGGAATGCTAAGAATTTCGAACCGAATCCTTTATTACAATCACTGGGGTATATGATCTCTATTCCTTGCATAGAGCCTGTTCTAGGAGTCATTCGTTATCTCCCTCTAACCCTGTAAGTTACTTGATCACCACTGCTGTAGCCTGGTATTGAACTCACAACTCTTTAGGTCAAGTCACAGGAACTAACCAACGTCTATTTGCACTTATCCTTAAGGACAAGAACAACTGAATTTTTGGGTCTTATAAACATTTTTTACCAGAGTTCATATTGCCTTTTTTATGTTAATGGTTTTTTCTAGTATTTTTTATTTTAATGGTTTTCTCTAGTATATTTTTTAACAGAGTTCATATTGCAATGATTGTAATGAAAGGTTCAGTTTAAAATTCCTAGCACCCGAAGAAGGCCGGAGTGTACAACGGCTGAAAGGTCATACGAATGGCAACAAAGGTTAGGACAATAATCCGAATAATGTAAAAACTACATCATCTAAAAAATATAGACAAACTAGCAGTATAGCCCGGTTTTAAAACTAATCCATAGTCCTGGAGCTCAGACACTTTGGACGTTGGCACGAAAGACTAAAAAGCAATAATTGTTTCCAGTTAAAGCGAAACCGTAGACTGAAAGAAAAATGAATGGATGTAAGTCAAATTTTGATTTCCTGCTATCGATATCAAATAAGTTTTTTCGTCGTAAACTGAATTTTGAAGGCTAAATAAGTCCTCTGAGTAAATGGTATCATGGCTGAGACTAAGAACTACAATTATACCTACTTAGAGCCAAACCCAAAGCAAAAACTAAAATAAAAGGGCTGAAAAAATACAGGCATACAGGCAGATAAACAGACACACACACAAACATCTTGCCTTATATATATATATATATATATATATATATTATCGATTTTCTGCACTATTGTAAGAACTGCAACCTAAAAACTTCTGAATATCGTTTCTTATGTTTTTGTCTATGAGTGTATCAAATTTGATTAAAATCGGACCACTCCTTCTATAACCCGATTTTTTCGATTATCGATTTTTGATATTTATCGGGGGTACCTCGAAACAAAACCTAGCTAAGAATACTCGCAGACGCTTATAGTACAACTTTCTAAATTTTCAAGAAAATCGGTTCAGCCGTTTCGGAGCAACGGACACACACACACACAGACACACAGACACACATACACATACAAAGTTCCATTTATAAATAAGTTTAGATATGTTTTTTGCGGGGGCTGTGCAGTTGCTATTTTTAAATATGACATTTTTCTTAAAGAATCGTCTATTGCCGCGTAGTATATAAATAGTATATATAAATCAGCAACAATAAAGTAAAACACAAAACGGCTGCGCTTCGGACACCAAGAAATATTTAAATTTAAAATTTGGCGTCTCTTCATTTTATGCCTTTCCTCTCAGCCAGTTAAGGGCTATTCGTGATGCATGGTTGGGTGATCATGCCTCTTTCGAGAGATGATTGACTGGGTCGAAGATTGTTTTTTCTCGCAGTAGATTGACATTATGTTCTGTGGTAGACTGGTTGCCAGCCAAGGCTATAGAACCCAATTTTTCCTGCTATTTAACGCATAGCTTGAGGAAGAAGAGACGGATTGATGCTTTCCCAAAGCTATTTACTCGTAAGTAAATGCAACGAATTCAACTGGAATTCGAACTCGGCTTTCCGATTTCTCGTGTCGAGCCGATAACAACTGCACCACAACGCACAGAGGTGTATTTGTGTAACTGATGAATGCTTTATGTTTTCAACCGTTAAAAGTTAGCAACTTCTTACTAAAAACTTTGGGCGGACCTGAAGGAGACTACGACCACCTTTAAATTTGTTGTTTTTCATTTTTTCTTTTCACTTTTTTCAATGAAATTTTATCAATTACACCCTAAACTTTCCGATTGACAAAAAAAAAAGATTTGCAAAAATTTCAATATTTAAACAACTTTAGTTGGGGCTCAGTTATTAATACAACGTTATAAGTAAATCGATCCTCCATTTTGGAACCACTCGTCGATACGACATTACCACCATCTGTAAATATGTTGATTATCAAATTTTTTGGTTCTTTTTTCAGTGCGATCTTATCGATTAAACCCTAAACTTTCAGATTGACAAAAAATTTGTAAAAATTTCAACATTTAAACAATTTTAGTGGGGGGGGGTTAGTTTTTCATACAACCTTATAAATCGATCCTGTGAAATTAACTTTTTTGCTTGCGCATATTCGACAAGTAAATCTTTTGCGAAATTTTTGAATAAAGCCATTCTTGAAGTTTCCGAGGAAAATAACATCGTAGAAACTGAAGAAATCTTGAAAAAGACAAAAACAAGAGCAACAACTCGCCCCAAAAAACTAAAACAAAGCGACCCAACGCGAGTGGTTCCTAAATGAAGGATCGATTTGCTATAACGTTGTATAAGAAAGTGATCCCCCCTAAAATTGTTTCAAAATTGAATTTTTTCAAATTTTATTTTGATAATCGGAAACTTTATGTCATAATCGATAAGACTGCGCTGAAAAAAGTAAAAAAAAAAATGAAAATCAACAAATTTAAAGGTGGTTGTAGTCTCCTTCAGGTCCGCCAAACTTCGTAAATATAATATAAAGATTTCACCATCAGGATATTTAATGTTAGAGAACTTGTAGAAGTTTCCGTTGCTTTATTGTTAAGTAGTGAACATATTGAGATAGATAGATAGATAGATAGATAGATAGATAGATAGATAGATAGATAGATAGATAGATAGATAGAAACAGACTGTGATAGATAGATAGATAGATAGATAGATAGATAGATAGATAGATAGATAGATAGATAGATAGAAACAGACTGATAGATAGATAGATAGATAGATAGATAGATAGATAGATAGATAGATAGATATTCAGTTGTTTAAGATTCAGTGCTATTTTTAATCTTGTTTATTATTGATGACATTTATTCTGTTCCAGTTAAAGAATCGCTCATATCATCAATCGAAGACAGCGTAAACTGAGTCCGGTTAAAAAAACAAAAAAACACTTTATTTCACAGAAGTTTAGTTTCCAAAATAAAATAAAAATAATAGGAAGAACAGCTTCGTTGCCAAACTACCTAATAAAAAGCCCGAGAGTCACTCAAGGTAGAGAGAGACTGCGAGGAGTTACATTAGCGTGATGTTTTTGGTTCTATGCGGGAAAGATAACGGCTAATCAGGAAATTATTCCTTCCAAAAGTAAGATAAGGGGAGAAAGAGAGGGAGAAAGAAAGTCCGTTGTTAACTGGAGCAAAAGATGGCTTCTTAATTTTAACGCCTTCAAAATTACTTTCCATTAATCATCTGAGAAACCTCACTCTGCCATCCATCAGCATGGCTAGTATTAATCTGCAGGAAAGTGACTTATTGCGCCTTTTCGGGCTGACATGAAGTTGAAAGATTATATTCTATCCATTGCTGAGTATGTTGCTAGAAAACCCGGTTCACTGTGTTGTGCTTGACAATAGATAGAATTATTTATTCGTGACATCGATAGTATGTTGTTTCCAACAGTGGACCAAGCGGACGCAGATTACAAGAGATCTCAACTGATGAGTGCTACTTATGATGGATATGCTACAGAAGGCGCTCATCTTGGATATGACGATGAACTACATCCCGTAGCGAGGCCTCTGCTTTGGAGGTTTTGAGGAACGTGAAATCCTTTCTTAATTGCTGTTGTTCTAAAGTCCCCTCTGATCAGAAGTGGTAGCACATCTTAGGGTCCCAGCTATGGGCAAATAGTAACCCCCAAACTGAGGTCAAAACACTACTAGTTTTATAGTAAAACAATCAGCACTACATTTTCATAGTGAAAAAGTAACAGTAAAATATTTTTGTAAAAATAAAATTAATAGAAATACAATACACTAAAAAAAACAAAAAAAGAAAAGAAAAATTACAAGCAATACATATTCATAAACAAAATTACTAATATTCCAAAGTACAAAAATTTAAAGTGTTCTGACAAAGGACGGAAAGTGCAATGAAGAGATCCGAAGGCGTATTGGCATGGCCAACGATGCATTTCTGAAGCTAAGTAAAGTATAAAGACACAAGAAAATTTCGCTGGAAACAAAGAAGAGAGTACTGGATTTCTATGTGATGTCTGTTCTTCAATATGACAGATAAAGCTGGAAAATCTCATCAAAAATAAAAACTTGTTAATCATAAATCGAAAACCCTATTAAAGTCTGAGGAATCCATGATGAAACCAGAAAACATTTTTAATATCGTAAGAATTTTTCTGGAGATAATAAGGATTTACTGATGCAAGACCTACTAATTAATCCATAGCTGAGGAGAGAAGCGGTACATTTCCCAAAAGGATTTACGTACAAGTGAATATATCGAACACGGTGGAACTCGTCTCTCCAATTTCTAATTCAAAGTCGCTGTCAATTACTCAGTCCGAAGATCTCAACCGACAGTATCTCATATTCCTAAGCGGTCACTTATGTACGTTGTGAACAAGCTAGCCTAGGATAGATAGATAGATAGATAGATAGATAGATAGATAGATAGATAGATAGATAATGAACAGAATGAGATAGATAGATAGATAGATAGATAGATAGATAGATAGATAGATAATGAACAGAAATAGATAGATAGATAGATAGATAGATAGATAGATAGATAGATAATGAACAGAATTAGATAGATAGATAGATAGATAGATAGATAGATAGATAGATAGATAGATAGATAGATAATGAATTAGAATTAGATAGATAGATAGATAGATAGATAGATAGATAGATAGATAGATAGATAGATAGAATAGATAGATAGATAGATAGATAGATAGATAGATAGATAGATAGATAGAACAGAATTATGATAGATAGATAGATAGATAGATAGATAGATAGATAGATAGATAGATAGATAATGAACAGAAATAGATAGATAGATAGATAGATAGATAGATAGATAGATAGATAATGAACAGAAATAGATAGATAGATAGATAGATAGATAGATAGATAGATAGATAATGAACAGAAATAGATATGATAGATAGATAGATAGATAGATAGATAGATAGATAGATAGATAGATAGATAGATAATGAACAGAATGAAATAGATAGTTAATTACAAAACTTGAAGTTACTCTAACTAAAGAAAACAAATTTGTTCGCCAGTGAATACTGAAATCACTTTAAACGGCTTGTGATTCTCGATCAAAATCCTTCATTCAATCCACACTCTACACTACCAACACCACCCACCGAAAGCTGTCCCTCTCATTTCACTTGTTAGTCTTCGAATCAAATGGTTTCTCCAGTATTTGATCGTGTGCGAGAATCACGCCGTATCTACCTGCCACCCTCACCGACCGCCCTCGTCCAGTTTCGGCTCCATGACAACGGACATCCAATGATGACGCATTTCTCACGCCATAAGCGTTGCCATGGTCGCCTGTGTCTGCCGCCTTTTCTGGAAAGACGATCATGTCAGTTTTTTTTTCTATCTCTTGAGAACGAGACGAGGGTTGTATGAACGACATGTGGGGTGGTCATACGTAGGCGTCTATGTTTTCGTTTTCGCTCCCAGGCGTCCATTTTGTTTTTCCGTTTCAATTTACATGATTTCAATTACTCGCGGACAACTTCAGAAACAATACATAAATTTTATTTAATAACATTTTTATCGGGGAAGTGTAAGGATGTTGATAAAACATATACGTATATCATGTACTTTGAAATGTTTTTTAATCATTTCACTCTAAGCAAGGGATTAAAGTCACTAAAACGCAAGACGTTACTGTTAGAGAATATGAGAAAAGTATACTATCAAGGATCAACCAGTCAATAAGGTGTCATACGTGATACACACTTTGACCTTCTTTCGATCCACGACTGACAAGTTAGAAGATTTTCCCGCAGTAGGTTGCCATTTCTTTCTGCGTTAGACTGGGTGCCAAGTTAGGCTATAAAACCCAATCTATCTGACTATTCAAACATTTTATCCCTATCAGTCAGTTAAGTGTCATAGAGGAACGCACTAGGGCGCTCATGTCTTTTTCAATCCATGACTCGCCAGGCAGAAGATTTTCTCTAAGTAGGTTGCCATTTCATTCTTAACTTCAGTGTTAGGCTAAACACCGGGGTTTAAACGTGATATGACTGTAAGCCGATTTATGATTTATTTTTAATAATGGGTTGGATGCCAACTGACAGTTTTTTACCATAGCAACAGAAATACATCCACTGAGAGAATTATGTCATATCGCCAAAACAAAAAATGTCTAAACAGGAAATTATCAAAATGAAATCCGCTATTTTCCAAATGTTTTTCTTCTTTTCTTTTCTTTTTTTTTTTGTGGGGTGGGGGCGCAAAAACACTGGCAACTTCGCTACCAATGAAGTTTCCGTTGCTTTATTGTTAAGTAGTGAACATATTGAGATAGATAGATAGATAGATAGATAGATAGATAGATAGATAGATAGATAGATAGATAGAAATAGAAACTGATAGATAGATAGATAGATAGATAGATAGATAGATAGATAGATAGATAGAAACAGACTGTGATAGATAGATAGATAGATAGATAGATAGATAGATAGATAGATAGAAACAGACTGTGATATATAGATAGATAGATAGATAGATAGATAGATAGATAGATAGATAGATAGATATTAAGTTGTTTAAGATTCAGTGCTATTTTTAATCTTGTTTATTATTGATGACATTTATTCTGTTCCAGTTAAAGAATCGCTCATATCATCAATCGAAGACAGCGTAAACTGGGTCCGGTTAAAAAAAAACAAAAAACACTTTATTTCACAGAAGTTTAGTTTCCAAAATAAAACAAAAATAATAGGAAGAACAGCTTCGTTGCCAAACTACCTAATAAAAAGCCCGAGAGTCACTCAAGGTAGAGAGAGACTGCGAGGAGTTACATTAGCGTGATGTTTTTGGTTCTATGCGGGAAAGATAACGGCTAATCAGGAAATTATTTCTTCCAAAAGTAAGATAAGGGGAGAAAGAGAGGGAGAAAGAAAGTCCGTTGTTAACTGGAGCAAAAGATGGCTTCTTAATTTTAACGCCTTCAAAATTACTTTCCATTAATCATCTGAGAAACCTCACTCTGCCATCCATCAGCATGGCTAGTATTAATCTGCAGGAAAGTGACTTATTGCGCCTTTTCGGGCTGACATGAAGTTGAAAGATTATATTGTATCCATTGCTGAGTATGTTGCTAGAAAACCCGGTTCACTGTGTTGTGCTTGACAATTTTACTCACCAGAAAATAATTTACGTATTTGTAAGTCTACCATTCATAGATGTTTAGAATATTGCTGCCTCTGCTATATACAGGATGTCCATAAATTTCGTGTGCACTTTAAAAAGATTATAACTTTATTTGTATTTGCGATAGAAATAATTTGTAAAAGGGATTAGAACGATAAATCTATAATTTTTAAAGTTTTATTGAAATTTTATTTAAGTTTCCACATGTCCTCCATCATTAGCAATACAAAGGGTAATACGATTTTGCAGTTCAAGGTAAATATTTGCCAACTGATTTACAGTAATGCCTGAAATCACATGAGTTATTTTAGCTTTCAAATCTTCTAATCGAAATATAAATCTGAAACTGCTTCTATGATGCAATCATTTTCAATAGCTCATCATAATTATGACATTGTTTTACTCAATGTTTAAATCTGGTGGTTGGTGCTGGAGATTACTCACAATTATATTATGATAAAATATACTCTTAACCAATGAATGTTAAATTTAAATAAATTCACAAAATCTAATTAAAAAACCGTTTACTTTATCTCAAGCGAACCAACTTGTCTACACGACATGACTACTTTTCTTTCAATTTAAATTGCTTTCATTTTTGAGAATTTTACACATAACTGAACCAAAATAAAATCATTTAAAAAAAATGAGACCTAAAACAGTAGTGATTTTACTTTTTTTATCCGACATGTGAATTCAAGATAGCTCTTGTTATTGCAGAGAGCGTCGTTTATGCTTGAGAAATCGTCTTGTGTCAAACGTAACCGAGTCCACCACATTTGAAAGAATCATAAGGTTGAACAAAAGATAAAACGGTCTCGTTTGTATTTATAAGTATAAATTTATTTTAGGAAAGACAATTTTCTTGTAGAAATAATATTTAAGTTCGAAAGCTCTGCTTAAAGTTTTTCTTTTGAATGTGTGTTTAAGAGTTCCGTTTTCTTAAACTCAGACGAAATGGATTTGTGAAGAAAAGACAAAACTGCTGTCACTGTGAGTGTGCACAATTGTAAGTGGTGAACAAGTTTCTTCTGAGCGTGGACGAAAGCGTAAATGACGTCTTTGTTCAACTTTTTCTTTTGTTGCCGACAAGCAATGAGGAAAGGGGAGAATCAGTTCGTGCGGTGTGAAAAAGAGAGTGAGAGAGTGTGAAAAAAGGTACGTCGCCTAGATGATCCATCCAGTTGATGACTAGTGTCTTTCTGCACTGAAAAAAAAAACATGCGTATATTTGTGATTGTGAAAAATAGGATCGGATCAATTTTTAAAATTTCTTCTTTGCTTCTGATTGGGTAAAAGGTATTTATTTTGTTTTTTGCAGACGTCAACACATTGTAAAATTTAGTGAACCAACTGTCCTATAAAAGAAGCTTTTTTATTAGTAAACAAATGTGTATGCTTTTTTATTGTTGAACGAAAAGGTGTAAGTGTGTGTAAGCTTGGATTTTCTGTGAAATGAAATTTTACGAAATCCAACAAAAGTCAACAGTTTGTCACTGGGCATTTGACAATCTACCAAAGATTAAGGACACAATCTAGTAACGGTAAAGCGGTGCATACAGCTCATAACCTTTATATATATATATATATATATATATATATATATATATATATATATATATATATAAGCGTTTCACCCCGAGCAAGGCATGTCACTGCCACTACTGCGCAGGGGGCTACATAGAGTGGAGAAAGGATGATTAAATATAGGAAATGTCAGAGGGTGGGTGATAGGCGGGTAAGGATACCGAGAATGAGGGTTGGGTAGATGAGAGTGTTCTGAGAATAATTGGGAGTTAGTGTGATAGGAGGTGTTTATTGACCCTACATTTAAACACCTGGAGGTTGTAGCTGTCGGGAAAGCAGACTTGTGGAAGGGAGTTCTACAGGCGGGAAGCGCGAAAAAAGAAGCTGTTGGAGTAGAATTTATGGTTACATCTTATCTGTTTAACTGTAAAAGGGTGGGACCTAGTTGCTAATCTAGTATCTCGTGTAAAATCCTGCTTAGGCGGCACCAGTGATCTAAGCTCATCGGAGCAGAAGCCATGAAAGTACTTGTAGAATAGGCACAGGGAAGCCACATCACGCCGGTGAGAGAGTGGTTGCAGCCGGTCTGCCAAGTCAGTATCAACCACGTTACAGATCCTCCTTTGGATTTTGTCAAGAAGCCCAAGGAGAGCAGCAGGGGCACCCGACCAGATATGGCAGCAATATTCTAACCTGGGATTTATATGAAAAACTAGAAATACAGGTAAAACATTTCTCGGTTTTCCTATACGAAGTTTCTAGTGAATCGTAGTTCTTAAGTTAATGATTGAGTAAACTCATGGGGAATATCCGTAGAAATTCCCCTGTCACGTTATTAAATATTTGAGTTTAATAATCTTAACACAACACTGAAAAAGCAATCATAAATATGAATGCTGGTCCTTATTTTAAGAAGTAAGGGAGTACAAATGAAAAGATTTGAAAATGACAGCTTTAAAACACAATTGGATATTACTAATACTCTTACTGTTACTACTTCTTCTCTTCATCTTACTACTATTACTAATGCTACTAATACTAATACTAAGAATGATAATGCCTAGAAAATCTCGTAACAATTTCACGGTTGTGATATTTTCAATTTCTGATGAATTTTAATTCTTCAGTTAATAAATGGCGATTTCTACGACAACAAAATATCGTCAAAATTCCCATATCGCATCGCTAAATATTTGAGTTTAACATCTTTAACTAAATATTGCAAAATCAGTCATAAATATGAATACGGATCGTTATTTAAAGAAGTAAGGGGATACAAATGAAAATACTTGAAATCTTTGAATTCATTTCCCTGAAAGAGGCAGTGAACGCATAAAAGTGTTATAGTCTTTTCCATTTTTTTTCCTTTTATTTTCTCACTGAAACAAAGTAGCATCTATAATATATTTTCTTCGTCTTCCTACGGAATCGAAGCAGAATAGTCCATTATTTATGAGTTATTAGCAGGGAATGTTAACACGTCTAACTTCCTTCCTTCCTTTCATTATTTTTCTGAACGAAACCAAGTAACGTCGCTGATATGCCTATTCCATCTTTCTAGACAATCAAAACAAAATACGAGACGTATTAGCAGAAGACATCTCTGACATGATCTTTGAACCTTTGTATGATTTTTTTTCCTTTTTCAGTATTTGCTACCCGAAAGCAATTACAGGTTTTGTTTACACATCTATGTGAAAAGAAGTATTGGGTTCTCTGGAAAATAATGTCTGGTTTTAGAATTATTATTCCTCAATTACGGGAATTAATAAAACATAAAAGATTAAAAATGAAGATTATTTAACTGCTTTGAAATATATATGGCACTATAATATATATATATATATATATATATATATATATATATATGTGTGTGTGTGTGTGTGTGTGTGTGTGTGTGTGTGTGTGTGTGTGTATGTGTGTGTATGTGTGTGTATGTGTTTGTGTGTATGTGTGTGTATGTGTGTGTGTATGTGTGTGTATGTATGTGTGTGTATGTGTGTGTGTATGTGTGTGTGTGTGTGTGTGTGTGTGTGTGTGTGTGTGTGTGTGTGTGTGTGTGTGTTACCGAAATCCCGAAGGTTAACGAAATAATTTCAACAACCGACTTATTGAAATTATTTCTTTGAACACTATTTTTAACGATAAAAGTCTCGTAAAAGGAGTTCAACAATCCCAACAAGGCCAATGGACAAACTGGGTGGAGACTCTGCAGAAATCTATTACTTGGAAGGACATTTGGCAGATGGCCCCACTCAGGTTGAGTTTTTTAATACGTTCCACATATGACCCGCTACCATCTAAGAACAATCTTGTTAAATGGAAGAAGAGAGTGATCCCACTTGTCCCCTGTGCAGGGAAAATCCACAAACATTAGACAATGTTCTTAGTTCCTGTAAAAACGGAATAATCCATTATTTATGAGGTATTGGCAGGAATCGTTAAAATCTTATATTTTCCTTCTTTTTCTTTCTTTCTTTTTCTTTCTTTCTTTTTCTCGGTGAAACCAAGTAGTGTCTTTCCCTCTCGTTCCATGCGATAAAAACAGAATGGCCAATATTTATGAGGAATTGGCAGGAGACGCTGAACTCTTATATCTTCCCTTTTCTTTCTTACTTGTTTTTTCTTTCTTTCACTGAAACCAAGTAGTGTCTTTTCTCTTCTTTCCATGCAATCAAAACAGAATGCCCATTATTTATGAAGAATTGGCAGAAAACGTTAAATTCTTATAACTTCCCTTCTTTCTTTTTTCTTTCTTTCTTTTTTTTCTTTCACTGAAACCAAGTAGTGTCTTTTCTCTTCTTTCCATGCAATCAAAACAGAATGCCCATTATTTATGAAGAATTGGCAGAAGACGTTAAATTCTTATAACTTCCCTTCTTTCTTTTTTCTTTCTTTCTTTTTTTTTCGCTGAAACCAAGTAGTGTCTTTTCTCTTCTTTCCATGCAATCAAAATAGAATGCCCATTATTTATGAAGAATTGGCAGAAAACGTTAAATTCTTATAACTTCCCTTCTTTCTTTTTTCTTTCTTTCTTTTTTTTCTTTCGCTGAAACCAAGTAGTGTCTTTTCTCTTCTTTCCATGC
This sequence comes from Ascarosepion bandense, assembly GCA_037127315.1. Taxonomy (NCBI): domain Eukaryota; kingdom Metazoa; phylum Mollusca; class Cephalopoda; order Sepiida; family Sepiidae; genus Ascarosepion; species Ascarosepion bandense. Next base: position 1,388,015 of record JBBBDQ010002429.1, read on the forward strand.
AATCAAAACAGAATGCCCATTATTTATGAAGAATTGGCAGAAAACGTTAAATTCTTATAACTTCCCTTCTTTCTTTTTTCTTTCTTTCTTTTTTTTCTTTCACTGAAACCAAGTAGTGTCTTTTCTCTTCTTTCCATGCAATCAAAACAGAATGCCCATTATTTATGAAGAATTGGCAGAAGACGTTAAATTCTTATAACTTCCCTTCTTTCTTTTTTCTTTTTCTTTCTTTTTTTCTTTTTTCTTTCTTTTTTTTCTTTTTTTTTGCTGAAACCAAGTAGTGTCTTTTCTCTTCTTTCCATGCAATCAAAATAGAATGCCCATTATTTATGAAGAATTGGCAGAAAACGTTAAATTCTTATAACTTCCCTTCTTTCTTTTTTCTTTCTTTCTTTTTTTTCTTTCACTGAAACCAAGTAGTGTCTTTTCTCTTCTTTCCATGCAATCAAAACAGAACGCCCATTATTTATGAAGAATTGGCAGAAAACGTTAAATTCTTATAACTTCCCTTCTTTCTTTTTTTCTTTCTTTCTTTTTTTTCTTTCACTGAAACCAAGTAGTGTCTTTTCTCTTCTTTCCATGCAATCAAAACAGAATGCCCATTATTTATGAAGGATTGGCAGAAAACGTTAAATTCTTATAACTTCCCTTCTTTCTTTTTTCTTTCTTTCTTTTTTTCTTTCGCTGAAACCAAGTAGTGTCTTTTCTCTTCTTTCCATGCAATCAAAACAGAATGCCCATTATTTATGAAGAATTGGCAGAAAACGTTAAATTCTTATAACTTCCCTTCTTTCTTTTTTCTTTCTTTCTTTTTTTCTTTCGCTGAAACCAAGTAGTATCTTTTCTCTTCTTTCCATGCAATCAAAACAGAACGCCCATTATTTATGAAGAATTGGCAGAAAACGTTAAATTCTTATAACTTCCCTTCTTTCTTTTTTCTTTCTTTCTTTTTTTCTTTCGCTGAAACCAAGTAGTGTCTTTTCTCTTCTTTCCATGCAATCAAAACAGAGTGCCCATTATTTATGAAGAATTGGCAGAAGACGTTAAATTCTTATAACTTCCCTTCTTTCTTTTTTCTTTCTTTCTTTTTTTTCTTTCGCTGAAACCAAGTAGTGTCTTTTCCCATTCTTTCAGCTTGATCAAAACAGAATCATTTATCACAAATGTTCATTATTTATGACGAATTGGCAGAAGACGTTAAACTCTTATACATTCCCTTCTTTCTTTCTTTCTTTCTTTCTTTCTTTCTTTCTCACTGAAACCAAGTAGTGTCTTTTATTTTCTTCCTATGCAATCAAAACGGAATGTCTATTATATATGACGAATTGGCAGGAGACGTTGAACTCTTATCTCTACTATCCTCTCTTTCTTTCTTTCTTTCTTTCTTTCTTTCTTTTTCACTGAAACCAAGTAGTGTCTTTTCCCCTCTTTCCACGCGATCAAAACGGAACGTCCATTATATATGACGAATTGGCAGGAGACGTTAAACCCTTATATCGTTCTTAATTTATTTATTTATTTCTCATTGAAACCAAGTAGTGTCTTTTCCCCTCTTTCCACGCGATTAATGTGGAAAGATTTAATGGACAGCATTTCTATTTTTGATCTTCTGCTGAAATGCAGCAAAATCCACCTATTTTTTTTGGAAACAAGCGATCACAGGTGATGAATAAGGGATTGTTTAAAACAAGATGTAGCTAAAAACAAAAATTGTGGAAACAAATGAGGCACCGTTAACCGCTCCAAAAGGCCGGTTCGTATCTAAATAAAGTGATTCTTGCGGGTATTGAAGGGCGTTGTCTAATATCTTTTCGACAACGTTTAATTTAGACACGTACGTACGATGAGGTGAACGCGATAAAAGCCCGAAATTATAAACCCCTGTGCAGAATTTGAACCTATGTCTTAAATTTCAGTCACGTGTGAAACGAATTCACGTACGCAAACGTTATCTATTGAAAAATTCAAAGAATTTTTGTGGAATTATTTAGAGATTTATTAACCGTTCGCCATTACACAGAGGCCGATAACATGGCGATGTTGATGACAATTTCCTCTCGGTTGTCAAATCTCTGATTTCAATATTAAAGAATTAACCAATTCGCCTGAATAGAGCTGGTATTACTACTCAATGTATAGTGGATTTATTTTAGATAGTTATTGCTTTTTTTTTTTTTTTTTTGCCTTCGGCGTCGGTATTATTACACGCTTCTTGCTTTTAGTTCGCCTGAGTTTCTGCTCGGCCAAACATTATTAGATTTGCTCCTCAGGGACATTATCTTCCGTGTTCTGTTTCTACAACTTTGCATCTCTGTGCGACAAACAAAAAACCCATTCGTCAAACTTTCTCCAACGTTTTGTTTTAATATATGCCGAAGTATTTAAAAGAAAAAATGTCGACAAACAGCAAACATCAGAACTTTACAAAAAACAAGAGCTTGTAAATTTTAACGCTGCTCAAAGCAAAGTGTTTTCGTTTAACGACCACAGTGAATCTTTTTTGCTTGCCATCAGCATGGTTGATGCTACAGTCTAGGGCGCTCATGTCTTTTTCGATCCATGACTCACCAGGCAGAAGATTTTCTCTAAGTAGGTTGCCATTTCATTCTTAACTTCAGTGTTAGGCTAAACACCGGGGTTTAAACGTGATATGACTGTAAGCCGATTTATGATTTATTTTTAATAATGGGTTGGATGCCAACTGACAGTTTTTTACCATAGCAACAGAAATACATCCACTGAGAGAATTATGTCATATCGCCAAAACAAAAAATGTCTAAACAGGAAATTATCAAAATGAAATCCGTTATTTTCCAAATGTTTTTCTTCTTTTCTCTTTTGCGGGGCGCAAAAAACACTGACACAGAAAGTTTGGGTTTTTTGTTTGTCGCACAGAGATGCAAAGTTGTAGAAACAGAACACGGAAGATAATGTCCCTGAGGAGCAAATCTAATAATGTTTGGCCGAGCAGAAACTCAGGCGAACTAAAAGCAAGAAGCGTGTAATAATACTGATGCCGAAAGCAAAAAAAAAAAAAAAAAAAAAAGCAATCTTCTTCTATGCACCTTGTCCATTCAGGAAGGTGAAAAGGTGAGCCCAATAAGGTACCTTATTGGGCTCACCTTTTCAACTGACGTGAAGACGAGTGACTATATCGCATCAATAGCTGCATCTACTTCAAGTAAATTTGGGTCACTGTGTCGTGGCAGGACAGTTTCCTCGTCAGAATCCATCTTGGATTTTTACAAATCTTCTTCTTCCTCTTCTTCTTCTTCTTCTTCTATGCACCTTGTCCATTCAGGACGTAGGCGATCATGACTTTCCATGTCTCCCTATCCCTGGTGGCTCTTAGTACGCTTTCTCCTGTTACACCACGCAACCCCCGTTGTGTCATCCACCTGATCAGGTCCTTCAAATGTGTTATCCGCTACTTTCCCCTGTCTCTTCTTCCCTCTATCTGGCCTGTTAGTATCAGGCTCTCCAAGCCCATCTTCCTCATTACATGTCCCAAGAACTTCAGCTGTCTCTTCCTGATGCTCAGTATTAATTTCCTTTTTGTTGCCATTCTTTTCAACACCTCATCATTGCTCACATGCTCGATCCATGATATCCACAGCATCCTTCTGTAGAACCACATTTCACTTGCTTCAATTTTTTCCTTCATCTTTGATGATATTGTCCAGCATTCACTGGTATACTGAAAAACTGACATCACACAGAAATCCAGGACTCTCTTTGTTTCTAGTGAAATTTTCCTGTCTCTTAATACTTTACTCAGCTTCTAGAACGCGTTCTTCACCATGCCAATTCACCTTCGGATCTCTGTGTCGCACTTTCCGTCTTCTGTTAGAACACTTCCCAGATATTTAAATTTTTGTACCTGCTTGATTTTAGTATCCCCACCTGTACTTAGCATTTTCGGTTGCTCGTTTTGCAGATGACCATGCATTCGGTTTTCTTGCAGTTTATTTATAGTCCTTTCTTGTCACTCTCATCAGTTACCTTCTGTCGGGTGTCTTGTAGTTTCCTTTCCGTATCTGCTATCAGTACTGTATCATCTGCGTACCTTATGTTATTCAAATTGTGGCCTCCGATGACAAATCCTAGCATAACATCTAGTTGCCCTCAGAATAGTCTCTCTGTACAAGTTGAATAGGTCTGGTGAAAAGACACACCCTTGTCTAACACCCCTTTCCATGTTTCTCGCCAGAATCCATTTTGCACATTTATACATCTACCATTCGTCCGTGCATTGAAGATTGTTGCCATATCTCATTCAGTGCTCTTGTTATTCATCTCGAGGTTCTCGTCAGAATCCATTTTGCAAATTTATAAATCTACCATTCGTTCCGTGCATTGAATATCGTTGCCATATCTCATTGGGGGCCCTTTTTATTCATCTAGAGGTTCTCGTCAGAAAAAACTATTTTGCACATTTATAAATCTACCATTCGGCCGTGCATTGAATATCGTTGCCATATCTCATTGGGGGCACTTGTTATTCATCTAGAGGTTCTCGTCAGAAAAAAAATATTTTGCAAATTTATAAATCTACCATTCGTCCGTGCATTGAATATCGTTGCCATATCTCATTGGGGGCTCTTGTTATTCATCTAGAGGTTCTCGTCAGAAAAAACTATTTTGCACATTTATAAATCTACCATTCGTCCGTGCATTGAATATCGTTGCCATATCTCATTGGGGGCTCTTGTTATTCATCTAGAGGTTCTCGTCAGAAAAAACTATTTTGCACATTTATAAATCTACCATTCGGCCGTGCATTGAATATCGTTGCCATATCTCATTGGGGGCACTTGTTATTCATCTAGAGGTTCTCGTCAGAAAAAAAATATTTTGCAAATTTATAAATCTACCATTCGTCCGTGCATTGAATATCGTTGCCATATCTCATTGGGGGCTCTTGTTATTCATCTAGAGGTTCTCGTCAGAAAAAACTATTTTGCACATTTATAAATCTACCATTCGTCCGTGCATTGAATATCGTTGCCATATCTCATTGGGGGCTCTTGTTATTCATCTAGAGGTTCTCGTCAGAAAAAACTATTTTGCACATTTATAAATTTACCATTCGTCCGTGCATTGAATATCGTTGCCATATCTCATTGGGGCTCTTGTTATTCATCTAGAGGTTCTCGTCAGAAAAAACTATTTTGCACATTTATAAATCTACCATTCGTCCGTGCATTGAATATCGTTGCCATATCTCATTAGGTGATCTTGTTATTTATCACGAGGTTCTTGCCAGAATCCTTTTTGCACATTTATAAATCTACCATTCGTTCGGGCATTGAATACTGTTACCATATCTCAGGATGAATATTAGTTAATGTTTATTGCATTTATGAAGAGAAGACATTCTCGCCAAACAAGGTGAGCGAAAGGTTGTTTTTTTATCTTTTTTCCTGCAGAATTAAAAAAAAAAGAACAGAGCAAATGACTGAAATAAAAACAACCTCGGTTGATTCATTTTTAACGGATTATCAACCCTTTGCAGGTTATTTAAAACCAGAAAATATTTTTAGATCATAAGAATCTTTTAATAACAATCTTTTACTGACACAAGACTTAATAATTAATCCATAGCAAGATTGGAAGAAGAGGTGGATTTATTATTAATTAGAATTTGATATATAAACAAGAATTTATGAGGTTGTTAAAAAAATAATGGCCGATTTCAGATACAATTTATTCTTGAAAAATTAACTATAAAATGTTGAAATTAGTCAGAATACGAACCTTGAGCATCTATCCACCTCTGCCATCGATAGACAAGATTATTTATTCCACGTTGATAAAAAGTTATTGGCTGTGATGCAATTAAATCTTTGAAAGCTGATTCCACCTCTAGTTTGCACCTAAATGTTTTCCGCTTTTAAAATGTGTTTAAATGCTTTAAAAATGATAATCAGTGGGTGAAAACATGGAGGATGTAGCAAAACTTTCTTATCCCAGGTTTGTGAATATTTGCAACGTCATTCTTGCAACATGTGACCGCGCATTATCGTGAAATAGAATTGGACCCCTGCCGATTTACCAATGCAGGTCTCCTTTTTTTGAAGGGGTGCATACATTGCAGAAAGTTCATTGCAGTAAAGCTCTGCATTAAAGCTCTAATTGGCTTCCAGAAAGCTGTAGGGAATAAAATAAATTGCAGGCCACCAGACAGTTACCATAATCTTTTGCTGATGCAACTTTGGCTTTGGAAAATGTTTTGGAAACTTATCACACTCAATCCATTGACCTGGTCCTTTACTGTTATCATAAAGGATCCATTTTTAATCACAAGAGACCATTTGGTCAAAGGGTCCATTAATGTTACGCAAAAAGAGCATCAAGCCCACTTAAAAACGCCTAAATTTTTGATTTTCGTTGAGGTCATGAGGAACCGATTTATCGAGCTTTTTCAGCTTGCCAATGCTCTGCAAATGTCATGAGATTGTTGCAGTGCTAAGACCAAGCGTCTGAGGCATTTCTCCGACACTTTGAGGTGGATTTAGCTCAACAACATCTAATAATTGTTCGTTGTCAAGATTGCATGACATTTCTCTATCTTCTTCATCTTCAAGGCTCTCATCACCAGTACGAAATTTCTGGAACCACCTTCATACTGACCGATCACTTGTGGACCCACCTCCCCCTGGTCTGTTAATATTTGCAGAAACTGAGGAGGCACTGGGCCCAAGTTTGAACTCGTGCAAAAAAAGTAAACGAAGGTCATGATTTGTTATGTTCATAATTAAGGGCTTCAATGCTTCAAGAATATTTCTGTCTAAAGAATATTTCTTGTCTCTCTTCCCCTTTATCCGTCCCGTGAGAATCAGGTTCTCCAAGCTCTCCTTCCTCATTACATTTCCCAAAAACTTCAGCTGTCTTTTCCTGATATTGAGTATCAGTTTCTTTATTGTGTCCATCTTCTCAAAAACCTCGTACTTCAAATCTTCATCATTGATGAGATTGTCCAGCAATAATGAATATGAGATTTTAGCTGTCATATTGAAGGTTGGTTGGTTGTTTTGTTTTTATGGCTAATCAACCTCGGCGGGTCATTTATTGCCAACTAAGTTTTATTTATTTATTGCTGGTAATACCTTTTTCTTTTAACAATTTATTGTTGTTTATATAAGTTTTGTGTCTAGTAATACATTTTTCTTTTTCGAGTATCAAGATTCATTTTTTAAGGACAGGGCCCCCAAGTCCTACCCTTGTTATTTAGCCCATAACTGGAGGGAAGGGACGGATTAATAGCTTTCCCAAGGGTGCCAGTGCGTAAGTGAATGCAGGGTATTCAATGTGGAATTCGAACTCGGCTCACCGATTTCTCTTTCCGAGCCGACATCCACTGCACCACAACGCACATCCGTCACTAAACGCTTACAGCACCTGGTATTCCCGAGCGGATACCCATCTAAGTACTAACCAGGCTCATCGTTGCTTAACTTCGGTGATCGAGCGAGAACCGGTGTATTCAACGTGATATGGCCGTAAGCACGCACATCCGTCACTAAACGCTTACAGCACCTGGTATTCCCAAGCGGTCACCCATGTAAGTACTGACCAGGCTCAACGTTGCTTAACTTCATATTGAAGGATAGGCATCAGATAACAATCCAGTACTATCGTCTTTGTTTCTAGCCAAAATTTCCTGTCTCTTAATACTCTGCTCAGCTTCTGGAATACCTCATTGCCTATGCCAATACGCCTTCGGATTTTCGTATCGCACTTTCCGTCTTTTGTCAGCTCACCTTTCGGGTATTTAAATTTCTGCACTTGTGTGATTTTAGTATTCCCAAATTGAAACTGGCATTTTGTGCTCCTCTTACAGAACATATAAACAACTTAAAGAACTAGAGGAAAATAAACGAATAGACATAATGTATGAAGAGAAGAGAGGAAAGAAAAAACAAAGAGAAGTTTAAGAGGAAGACAAAGGCACGAGCAAAAAATTTAAAATATGCGAAAATATCAAGTCGAAAAAGTTCGTAAGAAACGAATGAACAAACAAAATCGTATTTAGGCCATTAAAAGTCGAATGTGTTCGGGAGGAAATGCACTTTTTCACATTGATCGTTTAATGTACAATAAGTTGGGTTTCTCTTAATTTTAATTTTAATTTTTTTTGTTTGTTTGTTTCATCTCATTTTGGTCTCTTGAAAATCAACAAATTTTAATTACGAAATCGGAATTGTTAGCAGGCAAACACGCCTCTCAACCTCCGATTAGGATTGCATCGAAACATACGAGCATAAAGTTGCCTGAATTATTTAACACAATCGTTGTGAATCTAAACTTATTTATAAATGGAACTTTGTCTGTGTGTGTGTGTGTGTGTATGTGTGTTACCTATAGACTCCGAAACGGCTGAACCGATTTTCTTGAAAATTTACACAATTGTACTTTAAGCATCTGCGAGTGTTCTTAGCTAGGTTTTGTGTTGAGGTACCCCGATAATCGAAAAAATCGATAATCGATAACCGAAAAAATCGTGTTATAGAAGGAGTGGTCCGATTTTAATCAAATTTGATACACTCATTGACAAAGACATAAGAAACGATATTCAGAAGCTTCAAGGTTGCAGTTCTTACAATAGTGCAGAAAATCGATAATATATATATATATATATATATATATATATATATATATATATATATATAAAAGGCAAGATGTTTGTGTGTGTGTGTCTGTTTATCTGTCTGTATGTCCTTTATACAAATCCACAATTTTTATCCGATTCTCACCAAACTTCACACAAATATTCTTTAGGCTGAGTCTGAGCTCCAGGACCATGGATTAGTTTTAAAGCTTTCATTACACCTGAGCAACGCCGGGCTATACTGCTAGTATTTCTATAAGCCGAATCTTTCCACGAAATGCTTTGAGCTTAGCTATACACTTACAAACTGTTATTTCTGTACCCACTGATGAGTACAAGTCTACCACTAAGGGTACATAGAACTCAGTTTGGGAACACCAGACCTAGAGAAACGAACTCCGTGTGAAGTGAGATGCATCGGTGATGACGAAAGCCTCTCTGTCCCTTAACGTAACTCTCTACCTCTAAAAAAAGAAAAAAGAAAAAATGTTGATTAGATATTTGTCCTGTTCAGTATGAAGATATTTTAGCTTCAAAGAAATGTATAGTATCTATTCAAGGTTCATATTGGCAAGGCTAGGAACCCTAATAGCTTAAGAGATAGGTGTAATCTATGCTTGACAGAAAAAATTAAAATTTTAAAATTCCAAGGCCAAAATATACTCCTTAACAAACGAAAGGAGATCGTAAGTATGTGTCGCCATAGAAATATGTATAAACTATAATAATTATCCTATTCCTCCAATTAGTCCCAATAAAACAAACGAAGGGAGATCATTAGGGAGATCATAAGGGAGATCATAAGTATGTGTCGCCATAGAAATATGTATAAATTATAATAATTATCCTATTCCCCCAGTTAGTCCCGATAAAAAAAAATTCAGAACTTTTTTAAAAGTTGATCAAGCAGTTACCTCCCCACCACCTACCCTGCTAATCCTAGGGTCAATCCACATACTAAAGTAGAATTACTACTAACTCCTTCAAACAGCCCAACCCAATGAAAGCCAATACATCCCAAGCCCTTCCTTTACCTAAACTAACCTCTGGGCTTAGAAGTTTCTTCATTCTCTGTTTAGAAGAGGTCGAAGAATGCATGCTTTAAAATGACATGTTGAAAATGGCTATTTCCCCACTAAATTTTATCTGAATTTACAAATATATATATATATATATATATATATATATATATATATATATAATTTTAAAAGTAAGGAATTCATTGTTAGTCTCAAATTTATTTCGTCCAACATCTAATCAGGAGAAAAATAGTGTACTTTTTCCTCTCGTTATTAGTATATATATATATATATATATATGTGTGTGTGTGTGTGTGTGTGTGTGTGTGTGTGTGTGTGTGTGTGTGTGTACTTATAACGAGGGGAGGGGAATTCACGTGTAAATAATAAGCGAGGGACAATTAAAATAAAATATCACCTAACAAATTTACAAAATCCTTCTGCCGGCGGAAAGGTTTCTGTAATTATATAGAGACTGATTACAAAATATTTAAATTTTGTACTTCTAAACATTTGCATCCGACTAAAGCTATTTCGGTCGGGTTTCAATCCTAGGTAAAAAAGCAATCAGAGTCTAACCGTACTGATGAGCTGTGATACGGCGAAACAGATCTGTCTACGGATGACAATATATATATATATATATATATATATATATATATATATATATATATACCTGACATGGAAAAATGCTCCGCATGAAAAGTAATATTCTTAAGATTATATTAAACCTGGAAAAGAACAGGACAAGTTATTAAACCTGGAAAAGTAAAGGACAAGATATTCTAGTGAAGTAAAAAATAAGAAATACCTTGATTAAAATTACATTCAAATTTTATTTTCAGCTGCAGTATTTCAACTACGCAATTTCTTATCTTTTAGTTCACTAGAATATCTTGTCCTTTACTTTTCCAGGTTTAATAACTTGTCCTGTTCTTTTCCAGGTTTCATATAATTTTACAAATATTACTTTTCATGTGCGCATTTTTCCATGTAATCCATGATTTTTCTAGGCATTGCTATTAATTTAATATAAACTTAATGCTGAAAACTGCATTGAAAAAGTATTAAAAAGATAAAAATTTGCATGCAATTGATTAAAAAAAGCAGTAAAAATAATTGATTATTTATAATTAATTCTGATAAAATGATAAGTGATAAGCATTGTTTGATTGACAAAAATGATAAAATATATCATCAGAATTTAAATGTTAAAAACTGCACGCAAAAATATTAAACAGAAATAATTATAAATAATAAGATTTATTATGAGAAGTGTTAGTCACTCACTTATGTACTTATGCAGTTAGTCTCCCTTTTTGGACTTCACATATTTTCATGTAGCTTTTTTTTCTACTGAATCAAACTTCAAAAACTGTTTTCAAAATGTAGCTAAGGAGCTGTCCGAACTTACTTTGTAAACTGTTTGAAATTCGGTTCAGAATTGAAGTTTGAAATCTGCTTAGATTCACTCAATGTCGGACTTTAGAATATATTCAACCGATGCCGTAGTTGAATGATATATATACTGTTTTGGCCTGTTATGACCAGGAAAAAAGACACAAAAAGAAGACGGTAGAATGAACCAGTGTATTGGAATAACAGAACATATATGCAAAATAAGCGTGTTATTAGTCAGCAAATAGAAATGTCCGTCCTAAGTGTCAAGTTACACTGCGTTTCGACTGACTCCTCTAAGAAGTCTCGCAGGTTACTATTTATGAAGAAGGAAGAGCTTATTCCAATTTAGATAAGGGAACCATAACACACACACACACACACACACACACACACACACATATATATATATATATATATATATATAATCTTTTTCTAGTAACTTCATCCCATTTAAATTTGCTAGTTTTGTTAATACGTCCCTAGCGTCTCTACGGAGATGAAATTTTTCTGTTCTTTATTTTATCTTTCTTTTCTTTTTCCTTTTTCTTTCCTTTTCTTTCCATTTTGTTTAGCCCCCCTTTCCCTGTCAAACACGACTTCCTATTTCTTCTTTCACTCCCCCCCTCTTTTTTAGAGATAGACAAAGCCAAATTTTTAAATCTTTCACTTACAACTCAATCTAAAAGTAAAGTTGTCCAAAATCTAAAAATCTAAAAATAGACATTGATTAATATCTACTTATCAATCCCACCCCTCTAGTTTTTTTCTGTGACGTTAATTTTGAACTTCCGCCGGTAATATCTTATTTGATTTTGAGTATTGAAAGTTGCCGATGAAATGTCTCTTTGGGATTTCATGTAGGAATGATCATACAACGGTTTTGAACTTCGAAATTTATTTTATATATATATATATTGATGTAATAAATGCGTGTGTACTCGGTTATGGGTGTGTATGTATACGTATGTGTGCATGTACGCGTGCTTACGTCTGTATGTGTGCGTGCGAATGGGTAGACGCACAAATGTGTCCATGTGAAAGTCCTTCAACGGAAGCCCCCCCCCCCCCCCGCCAGTTCGTCTGTTTCCATAACGAACAAAAGAAATATCATTTACCAAAGGACTACATATCGGATCTTTTTCTTTTCACATCCTTCGTATTCATTTTTTATTCGTTCGACCCATTTGGCAAGTGCTTAACACTTTACAAATTAACGCCTTCTCACGGCCGACAAAAATCGTTTTATTATGACACATTAGTTTGTTATTGAGCCAAAGATGAAAATCGGATTCTTGGGAAGATAGTAGGAAAGTGGCGGGGAGGTATCGTGGTGATTAAAGGAATTCCTGTGGATTTATAATTTTTTTCATATTTTTTTTTTTTTTGGTTTTGTTTTTTGTTTTTTTTATTTGAATAATTTGGGTGGGGAGGAGTGGGGAAATTAATTTATCAGTTTGTTTTCCCACGGGATCATTATTAATTTATTTAAATGTATATGTAGATAAACCGATCAGAAACGATTATGAAAGTTATTAACTGATAAAGAATTACTGATAGATAGATAGATAGATAGATAGATAGATAGATAGATAGATAGATAGATATGAACAGTGGGATAGATATGAACAGACTAAGATAGATAGATATCTATCTATCTATCTTAGTCTGTTAGACTAGATAGATAGATAGATAGATAGATAGATAGATAGATAGATATGAACAGACTGAGATAGATAGATAGATAGATAGATAGATAAGAATAAGAATAAGAATATATTTTATTGCTGCTTTTGATTATGGTTATGATGATGATGTCTTTTCATCTCTTTTATACGGTTATCCATAAATAATACCCTACCTAGAATGATCAAGTATAGGTACAAAAGCTTTGTTTCCTAACTTCTATATCTATCTATCTATCTATCTATCTATCTATCTATCTATCTATCTATCTATCTATCTCATTCTGTTCATGTCTATCTATCTATCTATCTATCTATCTATCTATCTATCTGATATAGTCTGTTTATATCTCTTTCTCTCTCTCTGTCTATCTCTCTCTCTCTCCATATATATATATATATATATATATATAATATTGTTGTCCATTATCTATCTATTTATCTATCTATCTATCTCATTCTGTTCATTATCTATCTATCTATCTATCTATCTATCTATCTATCTATCTAGGTTTGTTAATTTCTATTTATTCGTCTATATATCTTAATCTATTCATATCAATCTCATCCACTTTATATATTCAATTCTTCCCTCCATCTTGCATTTTCTCTAATCAAAATCAGGCTTGATATGTTGACTAAGATAAAATTAAAGAAGCAAATAAACTTATACAGTGCCAAATATGCCAGGCTCCCTTGTCGAAATTGGTTCTGTCCAAATTCAATTTCGATTCATTAGGGAACAATCGCATTATGTTTAATTATACGATTGTTTTCTTGGCTAAACGAAATGATTGTATCAGAAACGACAATTTACACCCCACTTCACTCCATTCCTTACATCAACGCCCATGTGTCCCCCGTATTAGCCTCTCTTATTGTGTTGTACTCATCGCAAAACATGAAAACATATCAGTTATATGCTGTAGGTATTGTTTGATATGTTTTCGGGAAGTGTAACAAGAAAAAAATAAAATCAATTTTACTATCGGCACAATGACTTAGACAAATTTTTATTTGATTCTGTGTACGACGTTATCACTGAAAACTAAACAGAAATCAGTCTTCCTCTGATACAACGTTCTTCGTCATGGCTCTCCACAACTTCCTATTTTTTGTAGCCATTAATAAATTTTACTTTTTTCTTATTTTGCTGTCACATTGTTTGTTGCTCCTGCTATATATCTTGAGGTCTCTGAAAATTTTTTAAAAATCTGATTTGGCGTTTCGACTTTAGTTTTTTTCGCATCGTCCTAAGATGACCGTCTTGTACATTTTATATTGTGGTGATACCGACCGAGCAAAAGCGATGGACCGGATGTTTGCACCCTCACAACCAAAAAGCAAATGACCAAAAGTCGTCGGTGAGCAGCTGGATTCGCGCAGATGTTTCGGTTGAAAACTAAAAATTAATTAAATATTAAATTTCCAGTTCGCGAGCCTACGCGAATTTTATTTATCGGCCAATAGGAAGCCCAGAATCAAATACAAGTGTGCATCCCCAAATGATCTGCTGCGATCCAAAAGGAAAATATAAAAAGACGATACAGAAAGCATCGGCAGAAAGACAGACAGACAGACTCGCGACAGACGAGAGTAATTATTATCTCCCTTGACAAAGTCAAGTGGCTTACTATGCTCGTCGCCTTCACCTCTCTTACTTTCTTCCCTGTCTCAAAACTACTTACTGACCTAAGGAGCGAATACATCAAAGACATTCCTTACTTACAACGCTCCCACATACCTAAGTACTAATTATCTTTTGAGCATTTTATTGTCATGAACATTTTTAACGTCCGTTGGACTTATACTTCAAGTATTACTTTAATTGTAAAAACCTTAATTGATACGTGTATATATAAAATGTTATTTTTCAACTCAATTTGCTTTTCTTGACTTATAATCTTTTTATGACTTACTAGCAGTATAGCCCGGCGTTACTCGGATGTAATGAAAGCTTTAAAACTAATCCATGGTCCTGGAGCTCAGACTCTTTGGACGTTGGCACGAAAGACTAAAAAGCAATAGTTGTTTCCAGTTAAAGCGAAACCTTTGAGTGAAAGAAAAATGAATGGATGTGAGTCAAATTTTGATTTCCTGATATCGATATCAAATTTTCTGCACTATTGTAAGAACTGCAACCTTGAAACTTCTGAATATCGTTTCTTATGTCTTTGTCTATGAGCGTATCAAATTTGATTAAAATCGGACCACTCTTTCTATAACCAGATTATCGATTTTCGATATTTATCGGGGGTACCTCGACACAAAGCTTAGCTAAGAACACTCGTAGACGTTTATAGTACAACTGTGTAAAAATTTTCAAGAAAATCGGTTCAGCCGTTTCTGAGTCTACGTATAACGGATACACACACAGACACACACACACACAGAGACAAAGATTCATTTATAAATAAGTTTAGATAGTAGGCTATCTACAACGAGGCCAAATTTTGTCAAATCTGCAACAATATACAACTACCCTTCACTAGAACGGACTCTCCACTAGAAAATGGAAAAGAATGGATAACCCGCTATAATGTAAATACTTTCATGGTAATTTTCAGGATAAGCTCTTCGATTCGGTACCTAGACTTTGGTACTTAGATATTGGTACCTAGACTTCTTTTTATTTAAGAGCAGTACTAGACTGGCTGTGAGGTCCCATCAATTCACATATGTGCTTTGTGGTTTAATGGATATCGGCTCAGAATGTGAAATCAGAGAACCGACTTCGAATTCCAATTGAATTCGTTGCATTCACTCACACACAAATATTCTTGGGTTAAAGGCATGAATTCATCTATTCTCCCGCCAGCTATGAGTTGAATAGCGGGACAGATTGGATTCTATAGCCTTGATTGGCAACAAGTCGACTGCCAAAAGAAGTGGCAAAATCTTCTGCCTAGTCAATCATGTCTTATTCGAGACATGATCGCCCAAGCGTGTATCAGGTATGGAAATTAACTGACAGATCTGGATATAGTATTGAATTAGAACGACAGCTTGGGTTCTATAGCCTTGGTTGGCAACCAGTCTACGGTAGAAAGAAATGGCAACCTACTGTGGGAAAATCTGCCTAGTCAGTCATGGATTGAAAGAGAGATGGTCCCCGAAGCGTGTATTACATATAGTAATTAACTGACTGATATGGATAAAAAAGATATTCAATTATTTTTATCCATATCATTGAGTTAATTGCTGTATGCGATACACGCAGGACAGACTGGATTTTGTAGCCTTGGTTGGCAACCGGTCTACGGTAGAAAAAATAGCAACTTACTGTGGGAAAATCTTCTGCCTAGTCAATCATGTCTCGCAAGAGACATGATCGCTTAAGCATATATCACGCATGGCACTTAACTGACTGGGATGTAACCGTAAGTTTTATGCTAACAGTTTCTTTTCTCACACTTCTCGCTAGTGGAATTCCCTTCCGGCTCCGTGCTTTCCAATCAACTTTAATGTTCGTTTCTTCTCGCTCCTTATTATTGCTTATGTTTTCGAATTCTTCCACACCCAGTACCCCCTTGTGATTTAGTGACACTACACAGTTTTGCGGCGGGGGGGGGGACTCTATTAAAAAAAAAAATCAACTAAACCCTTTCCCAGCATCCATTTGCTATTTGTATCCATCCATTCATAACACATTTTTCAAGCCCACGTTCAACATTACGTGCCCTAGAAATGTCAGCTGTCAATTATGCTTATCCTTTTCCTTTCTATTATCTCTAAAAAAAATTGTCGTGGCTCAAATATTCAGCTCATTGTATTCTCAGTATCCTTCTGTAGAACTACATTTCTTTTTATCTTCAAAAATGGAAACACAATGCCAGTAGAAATTTCCTTTCTACTTGAACCCTCTATTTACATGGCCTTCTCTCCTCATTAAACACTGTTCGTTCTTATCCACAGCCAGTAACACATTGCGTCAGAGAGGTATTGACACCATATACTTGGGATTAAATGGTTGAAGAAAAAGACACATTCGAACAGATTATGCTAGATAGATAGATAGATAGATAGATAGATAGATAGATAGATAGATAGATAGATAATGAACAGACAGAGATAGGTAGATTGATAGATAGATAATGAACAGACGGAGATAGATAGATAGATAGATAGATAGATAGATAGATAGATAGATAGATAGATGTGAACAGACTGAGATAGATTGATAAGGATAGACAGAGATAGATAGATAGATAGATAGATAGATAGATAGATAGATAGATAGATATATGTGAATGTGAACAGACTGAGATAGATTGATAAGGATAGACAGAGATATGAACAGATAGATAGATAGATAGATAGATAGATAGATAGATAGATAGATAGATAGATAATGAACAGACGGAGATAGGTAGATTGATAGATAGATAATGAACAGACGGAGATAGGTAGATTGATAGATAGATAATGAACAGACGCATAGATAGATAGATAGATAGATAGATAGATAGATAGATAGATAGATAGATAGATAGATAGATAATGAACAGACGAGATAGATAGATAGATAGATAGATAGATAGATAGATAGATACCGATAGAGAGAGAGAGAGAGAGAGAGAGAGAGAGAACATGAGAATCAACTCTGCCATATTAATTTTATTTCACACCAAGCTTTGCGAATGAAATCCATGTAATGTCGAATGCTTTCATTCCAATCTTTTTCTGATCATTTGCAAAGTACAATGAAGAATCCTACTTAAGATTGGTAAGCTAGTTGGCCTTTTAACTGCAATAAAGTTTCGTCTGTCACATACACACTCACCAGAAAACAATAAAACAAACAGAAAAGCAAAAACTACTTTATCGAATTTGCACATCTTATCTCCTGAATCAGTCCAAAACGCTTACACGAACGCTCCTTGGTATTATTTTCGTAAAGATATTCTTTTAGTTATTTGCTTTTTGTCTGATATTATCGAATCGAGTTATGCTTTAAGTCGATTGTACGTGAAGACATGCCATACAGATGTATTTCCGTTTTAAAGCTGAATGTTTTTATCTCCTTGCGCCGGAGAGTTATTTTCCGAATCTTTCTTTCATGGCCTACAAATTGTCTGGGATCAGGAAATGAGAGGAGGAAAGGAAGAGTAGCAGGGAAAAAAATCGTTTTCAATAAGATTAGACACACTGAGAGAAATAAAAAAAACTAGTTCCGGAGGAGAAAGATATTATGGAGTGTAGCAGCCGACACTTTAGCTTTGCGTTTTGTGGTAATTTATCTTCTCTACTTCTCCTTCTCCTCGTCTTCTTCCTCCTTTCTCTTTTCTTCTTGTACAAACTCACTTTTCCTTCCATAATTCTCATCTTTCGGCTACAAAGCAATATATCTTGTAACTACCACATACTTGCGTGTGTGTAATTGAATGACAAAAGATAAACGCCCCGCGTTACACGTATCGTCCTTCGAAAAGACTTCCTCGTCCATATATCGAGGAATATTATACATAACTTGTAAATCCAGGTAAAGAAGACCCAAGGTTTTACGATTTTGAGTACTCTGGCATTTACTTAAAAAAAGTGCTCAGTACAATAAATATTGTAGAGCATAATATAATTATATAATTAAATTTGTTATACAATTAAAAACTAAATATACATTGTGACGGAAATTTCTATGTTTCGAGATTTCTATATCGTCATCAGGCAGTGTTAGATATTAGTTGTGAAAATGATTTTCATTTAAATACAAGAAACAATACGTTTGTTATTTATAGATGTGGGAAGACATAAAATTTGTGTATGTGTTCAATTTAACTAATCAGAATAGAGATTCACTTTAAAATTTGAAAATTTAAAATATGATTAAAAGGTTTAGACACTTTGCCAAAGAGCAATGACGCGTAGCAGCCCACAAAAATATCAGCCAACGCAGGACCAAGGAAACTACTCATCTAGACCCCATCCACTTGGTCTATATATATATATATATATATATATATATATATAAATCCACTTGGTTTATATATATATATATATATATATATATAAATCCAGGTAAAAAGGACACAAGGTTTTATGATTTTGAGTTCTCTGGCATTTACTTTTTTTATAAAAGTGTTCAATATAATAAATATTGTAGAACATAATATAAATTATATAATTTAATTCATTATATAATGAAAATTAAAAATACATTGCGACACGGGAATTTCTATGTTTCGAGATTTCTATCTCATCATCAGACAATGTTAGAAGTAAAAATGATTTTCATTTAAATACAAGCAACAATAGTTAATTATAAATATGGGAAGGCATAAAATTTGTGTGTGCGTTCCATTTAACTAATCAGAATAGAGATTCACTTTAAAATTTGAAAATTTAAAATATGAAATAAAAATGTTATTTATAAATTAAAAGGAAAAAATTAGAATTAAATACATACTGAATTGAAATAAAAATAGTAGATTAACTCAAAAGCCACCTTTAAGTTAGAGCAAAAAAATAAAATGCTTTCTTTCTTTCTTCGTCTCTTTCTTTCTTTTTTTTTTTGTTAAAGAAGAGGTCGATATATGAAAAGCTGAAAGAACATTTTTGGTACAAGAATGTATACTTCAAAGGTAACAGGATCTAGAAAGGGGTAATAAAAATAAAAATAAAAATAAAATTAGGTTAAAATTAGGTTGACACTTTGATCGTTAAGGATGAAGGTAGAAAGCATCTATTCCTAAAAAACAGAAACTACTTGTGAAATTTTAAAGTGAATCTCAAAGTTCAAAATATTGATTTCGCCATTAAATAATCAGCCAAAATATATTAATATATACCAACTATATATTCTGTAGTAGAATTACTAACAATATATTTTATAGCAAATGACTGATATCTGTAGTTGAAGACATACGATTGCATTCAAAATATTTAGATTTCAGGGTTAAATAACCAACAGATATTGATATGCCACTAAACAAAATCAACCTAATATATTAATATATACCAACTATATATTTTATAGTAGAATTACCAACAATATATTTTATAGCAAATGACTGATATCTGTAGTTGAAGACATACGATTGCATTCAAAATATTTAGATTTCAGGGTTAAATAACCCACAGATGTTGATATGCCACTAAACAAAATCAACCTAATATATTAATATATACCAACTATATATTTTATAGTAGAATTACCAACAATATATTTTATAGCAAATGACTGATATCTGTAGTTGAAGACATACGATTGCATTCAAAATATTTAGATTTCAGGGTTAAATAACCCACAGATGTTGATATGCCACTAAACAAAATCAACCTAATATATTTATATATACCAACTATATATTTTATAGTAGAATTACCAACAATATATTTTATAGCAAATGACCAACAATACATTTATGTGTAGTTACAGGCATCAAATTGCGTTCAAAATATTTAGATTTTAGCATTAAATAACCCATAGAAATGTTGATATGCCACTAAATAAAATCAACCTAATATATTAATATATACCAACTATATATTTTATAGTAGAATTACCAACAATATATTTTATAGCAAATGACTGATATCTGTAGTTGAAGACATACGATTGCATTCAAAATATTTAGATTTCAGGGTTAAATAACCCACAGATGTTGATATGCCACTAAACAAAATCAACCTAATATATTAATATATACCAACTATATATTTTATAGTAGAATTACCAACAATATATTTTATAGCAAATGACTGATATCTGTAGTTGAAGACATACGATTGCATTCAAAATATTTAGATTTCAGGGTTAAATAACCCACAGATGTTGATATGCCACTAAACAAAATCAACCTAATATATTTATATATACCAACTATATATTTTATAGTAGAATTACCAACAATATATTTTATAGCAAATGACTGATATCTGTAGTTGAAGACATACGATTGCATTCAAAATATTTAGATTTCAGGGTTAAATAACCCACAGATGTTGATATGCCACTAAACAAAATCAACCTAATATATTTATATATACCAACTATATATTTTATAGTAGAATTACCAACAATATATTTTATAGCAAATGACCAACAATACATTTATGTGTAGTTACAGGCATCAAATTGCGTTCAAAATATTTAGATTTTAGCATTAAATAACCCATAGAAATGTTGATATGCCACTAAATAAAATCGACCTAATATATTAATATATACCAACTATATATTTTATAGTAGAATTACCAACAATATATTTTATAGCAAATGACTGATATCTGTAGTTGAAGACATACGATTGCATTCAAAATATTTAGATTTCAGGGTTAAATAACCCACAGATGTTGATATGCCACTAAACAAAATCAACCTAATATATTTATATATACCAACTATATATTTATAGTAGAATTACCAACAATATATTTTATAGCAAATGATCAACAATAGATTTATGTGTAGTTATAGGCATCTAATTGCGTTCAAAATATTTAGATTTTAGCATTAAATAACCCATAGAGATGTTGATATGCCACTAAACAAAATCACCCAACAAAACAAACATAAAATAACTCTGTGGATTAATTGTTAAACTTGTATCACTAAAACATTGCTATCTCTAAAGTAAAACAAAACTGCGTTCAATTATTTAGATTTCGGCATTAAATAACCCATATATATGTTGATATACCGCTAAACAAAAACAACTAACCAACCAACCAGACTAAATATTTTTATTATTGGAGTCATAGATGTTCAAGGTAAGGCAATGTAATGCAACAAACGTCGGTTAAAATCTAAACTTATTTATAAATGGAACTTTGTGTGTGTGTATCTGTGTGTGTGTCCGTTAACTATAGACTCCGAAACGGCTGAACCGATTTTCTTGAAAATTTACAAAGTTGTACTATAAGCTTCTGCAAGTGTTCTTAGCTAGGTTTTGTGTTGAGGTACCCCCGATAAATATCGAAAATCGATAATCGTAAAAAATCAGGTTATAGAAGGAGTGGTCCGATTTTAATCAAATTTGATATACTCATAGACAAAGACATAGGAAACGATATTCAGAAGTTTCAAGGTTGCAGTTCTTATAATAGTGCAGAAAATCGATTATATATATATATATATATATATATATATATAGGGCAAGATGTTTGTGTGTGTGTCTGTTTATCTGTCTGTATGTCCTTTATACAAATCCACAATTTTTATCCGATTCTCACCAAACTTCACACAAATATTCTTTAGGCTGAGTCTGAGCTCCAGGACCATGGATTAGTTTTAAAGATTTTATTACACCCGAGCAACGCCGAGCTATACTACTAGTATATATATATATATATATAAATATATATATATTAGGTGCGATTGGTAAATTGTCGCAGTTATTTTATTATGTCAAATATTGTTTAGGCTGATTCTGAGCTCCAGGACCATGGACTAATTTTAAAGATTTTATTACACCCGAGCAACGCCGGGCTATACTGCTAGTTCTATATAAAGAGAATTATAATTATGCATCGAGATAACTATTACACCAAATATGGATGGAAATTATTTTTTTTATAATCATATCACCGCCAACCAGGCACTTTACTGCCACTGGTGCGCAGGGGGTTACATAAGAGGAAAGTTATGAGAAAGAGTTACAGGTTATAGAGGATATCAGGAAGTGGGTAAGAGAAGGATAAGAATAAGGAGAATGAGAGAGAGGATGCAGGTTATGAAGATAGGAGATGACTATTGATTTACATTTGAATTCTTGGAGATTGTAGCTGTTGGGGAAGCAAGTAAACGGAAAGGAATTCCACATGTTGGAAGTAAACGGAAAGGAATTCCACATGTGGGAAGTAAACGGAAATGAATTCCACATGTGGGAAGTAAACGGAAATGAATTCCACATGTGGGAAGTAAACGGAAAGGAATTCCACATGTGGGAAGTAAACGGAAATGAATTCCACATGTGGGAAGTAAACGGAAAGGAATTCCACATGTGGGAAGTAAACGGAAAGGAATTCCACATGTGGGAAGTGGGAGAAAAGAAGCTGATGGAGTAGAATTTAAATTTACATTGAATTGGTTTCACAGTAAAAGGGTGAAACCTAGTTGCTAATCTTGTGGCTCGAGTAAATTCATATATAGGGGGCAATAGTGAGCTAAGTACATCGGAGCAGAAGCCGTGAAATTATTTGTAGAATAGACACAGGGAAGCCACATTGCGCCGGTGAGAAAGTGACTGTATCTGCGCTACCAAGTCAGGAGAAAAATATTAATAAAGTTTATTGTAGAGTTTGGGTGTCTCGTTCGAAAGTCGGGATCGATCACATTACAGATTCTCCGTTGGATTTTGTCAAGGACCCCTAGGTAGATAGCAGGAGCACCCGACCAGATATTGCAGCAGTATTCATTGCACGGGCGGATAGTAGATTTATATATGTTCAGGATTGTTTCAGACGAGAAAAACTTCCTACGCAGAGAACCGACTTTCTTAGCAGCAGGTTTAGCTATGGATTCTATATAGTCATTCCACTTGAGGTCTATTGTGAGAGTTAACCCGAGGAGGCGCAGTGTTTTGCTTTCCGGAAGACTAGCCTGATCCATGAGTAGGAGTGATTGTCAGTGATGGTTAACAAGTGTACTGATTTCTGAGTCTCCCACAGTAGATTTAACACATCACTCAATAATTCCTGGACATAACTCAAAAAAAAATTTTAGGCAAAATTAGAATTTATTCACCGACATACTCTCCTTTGAGTTGGTGATGTTGAATTGTCTCTTCCCGTAACAATTACCGTATATACTCAATTATAAAATATCACTCAATAAATCCCGGGTTTAACTAATAAAAAAAGAGCTTTTAGACAAAATTTGACTTTATTCATCAACATAGTCTCCTTCTAGGGTGATACACTGATTCCAACGTTTCTCTAACAATTCGATGCATTGTTTGTAGAACAATTTGTCTTTCGCCTCACAATACGCTTCGTTTTCCGATATCACTTCTTCAGTGGAGCCAAATCTTTTTCATTGGAGCATGCAAGATTTCCCAGTTCTAGCATCACTTCTTCATATTCAGCCAATAAATCTTTCACCCCACCCTCATATGTGGAAAGAAACAATGTAGTTATTATTAAGAACTGTTGAAATTAATACATAATAATACATTGAAATTAATAAGATTTCAGAGTTCTGCCATCTCATTCTCACAGTCGGTGAACTTTTCATTGCACCCTGGAAAGAAACAAAGCAGCTATGAATAAAAAAGAGTTTAAAGTAATGCATGCAAGGTTTCACAACTCTAGCATTGAACATTTCAGCCCAACCTCGTAATTTAATAAATTTCAACCGACAACAATAGTGGTCGCTCAATCAATGAATGATGAATATTTCCTTGTAAGGTATTGCCAAAATTATTGGCATTAAACGGATATTTTGCATGAGAGGCATATAATATCCGATAGACAACTGTAAAAATGAAAACATCAGGATAAAAGGAATTTACTTTTTTGCCCTTTGAAGTACAACCATCTGTTCATCAGCCTATTTACTAACTAATACGGACAGAAAGCAAACAAAGGCTTGTATCCCTAGATATATGAAGATAAAAATATTTTAGTAAACTATCGCGATCTCAGATGCAAGCCAATCTGAATGAGATATAAATAGGTTTACTGGCTTTGAGTGGAAAGAAAAAATTGTAAACAATGTATAATCTTGAATCTCTTCAATATGTGAAGATGAAATCTTGAATCTCTTCAATATGTGAAGATGAAATCTTGAATCTCTTCAATATGTGAAGATGAAATCTTGAATCTCTTCAACATGTGAAGATGAAAAGATGGGATTGAAGTGATTCACAATAGGATCATAAGCACATCAAACTTGAGGGCGGCTGTGTCGATTAATTCGTTTAATAAATAGCAGGGTAACAGTTCAAAGTTTCAACATAGATATAGATAACACACCACTCGATAAATCCTAGGCTTTACTAATAAAACAACTTTTAAGCAAAATTCGACTTTATTCATCAACATAGTCTCCTTCTTGGGTGAGAAACTGATTCCAACGTTTCTCTAACAATTCGATGCATTGTTTGTAGAAAGATTTGTCTTTCGCCTCACAATAAGCCTCGTTTTCGATATCAATCAACCATCCGTCCGTGCATGGAGTACTGCTGCCATTTATGGTCAGGTGCCCCTGCCGTTCTCCTCAGTGTTCTTGACAAGCTCCAAAGGAGTGTCTGTAATGGGATCGGTACTGATCTGGCGGCTCGACTGCAGCCACTTCCCCATCGTCGAAATGTGGCCTCCCTTTGTCTGTTGTATAAATACTTTCATGGCTTCTGCTCGGACGAGCTTAAGTCACTGATGCCTCCTCAACAGGTGTTTACTCGTGCAACCAGACTGGCAACTGGGTCCCACCCATTCACAGTCAGGTTAGCCAAATGCAGACGACAATTCTACTCCTGCAGCTTCTTCTCTCGCACTTCCCGCCTGTGGAACTCGCTCCTGTATTCTTGCTTTCATGACGGCTACAACCTCCAGAAATTTGTGATGTTGAATTGTCTCTTCCCGTAACAATTACCGTATATACTCAATTATAAAATATCACTCAATAAATCCCGGGTCTAACTAATAAAAAAACAGCTTTTAGACAAAATTTGACTTTATTCATCAACATAGTCTCCTTCTAGGGTGAGAAACTGATTCCAACTTTTCTCTAACAATTCGATGCATTGTTTGTAGAACAATTTGTCTTTCGCCTCACAATACGCTTCGTTTTCCGATATCACTTCTTCAGTGGAGCCACATCTTTTCCCTGGAACATTCTTTTGAGATCTGGAGAATAAGTTAGAAGCGGAAGTAATTCAAAGTGAAGATCATGTAGTTTTGCCATCGTTACGATCGACTTGTAACACGGTGCGTTGTCTTGATGAAAGATCACTTTTTTCTTCTTCATTTATGACCGTGTTTTTGACGATTTCTTTCTTCAAACGCACCAATAATGTTATATTCGCTATTGATGATGTCGTGATACCGAGCAAATGTTTGCCCTCAGAGATTTAAAAAAAAAACTGGTCTTTACGCACCCGGCTCCACGCATATGTTACGGCAGAAAACCAAAAATTAATAAATATCAAATTCCTGTTCGCGAGCCGACGCGAATTTTATTTATCATCCAATGGGAAGCCCAGAATTAAATACGGGTGTATTCCCAAATGACCTGCTGGGATCCACAAAAATGAAATAAAAAGTCGACACAGAAAGCATCACCACAGTTGAGAAAGTACAGCGTAATTAGCACGTCCCTTGACCTCGTCAAGCGATATACGATGCTCGCCTCGCCATTCCCTCTTACCTTCTTCTTCGCTGTCCCCTGAGCTACTTACCCGAGCAAAGAAGCGGAAACATCAAAGACATTCCAAACTGTCAAACGTTCACACATATATACCACAAACTCTCTTTCGGCATTTATTGCCATAAACTTTTTAACGTCCGTTGAACCCATCCTAAAGATATTATTTTATTTGTAAAAACCCGTAATTGATATATGTGTATATATAAAATGTTGTTTCTATACTCAATTTGGTTTTCTTGCTTATAAGTCCTTTTATAACTTATAGTGGGCTATCCACTAACGAGGCAAAATCCAGTTAATCTGTTTCAACATACAACTACGTTTCACTAGAACGGATAACCCACTATAATGGTTCTTGCTTTCTAAAGGTATCGATGAACATAATACAAAACATATATACAAAATAAGATTGTTATTAGTCAGCAGTGTGTGCGAAGTGTCGGTTGAACCGGTGTATTGGAATAACAGAATATATATTAAAAAAAGGGAGGGTTTCATTAGTCAGCAGTGTGTCCGAAGTGTCGGATGAACTAGTGCATTGAAATAACAGAATATATATAAAAAACAAGAGTTTTATTAGTCAGCAGTGTGTCCGAAGTGTCGGTTGAACCAGTGTATTGGAATAACAGAATATATATAAAAAAAACAAAAAAACAAGAGTTTTATTAGTCAGCAGTGTGTCCGAAATGTCGGTTGAACCAGTGTATTGAAATAACAGAATATATATTAAAAAAAAAACAAGAGTTTTATTAGTCAGCAGTGTGTCCAAGATGTCGGTTGAACCATTTTATTGGAATAACAGAATATATATTAAAAAATAAGAGTTTTATTAGTCAGCAGCGTGTCGGAAGTATCGGTTGAACCAGTGTATTGGAATAACAGAATATATATAAAAAAAAAAACAAGAGTTTTATTAGTCAGCAGCGTGTCGGAAGTATCGGTTGAACCATTTTATTGGAATAACAGAATATATATTAAAAAATAAGAGTTTTATTAGTCAGCAGTGTGTGCGAAGTGTCGGTTGAACCCGTGTATTGGAATAACAGAACATATATATAAAAAAAAATTCACTTACTCACAAATACCCTTGGGAAAGGTATTAATCCGTCTCTTCCTTCCAGTTATTGGTTAAATAATAGGACAGATTGGGTTCTATAGCCTTGGCTAGCAACCAGTCTACCGCAGAAAGCAATGGCAACCTACTGCGGGATAATCTTCTGCCCAGTCAGTCATGTCTCTTTCGAGACATGATCGCCCAAGCGTGTATCACGTATGGCACTTAACTGACTGACTTTTTCTATTGTCTTCTTCTCTTAATAGTATATGTTTTTCATATTTTCTAACATTTTGTAACCTCTTTGCGTCTTAGTGGATATATCGCCTAACTTGGGTGAGATGATTAAAAACTGTTAAATTTCATTGCGTAGAACGACATTTATACAGTGAAAAATATCTGCTTATAAATTCGGCTAACAGGCGGAGTCTTTACTTTACTTTACACCCTTTTCTCGCATTTAATGTACATCCAGACAGATTATTGTATACCTACTTATATACATGAATGGGATATTCCTATCCTCTTAAATACGTGGAGACTACTGGAGTAGAGTAGAGTGATTATACTGACTAGCAGTTCAGTAGCAGTGTATCTACTTCACACAGCGAGCGAGTCTTGTACTTGTTGATCTACTATTATTCCCAACCTCCGTTTTGGTGATTACTTACGCAGTAACCTTTTACGGTTGCAACACATATTTCAAAATCCCATGTGTTGTGAGTTGAAATGCACGCTACGGTAATGATTGAAATTCTCTTGTCTAAATAATGATCGAAGTGAAGCCATATTGGTTAAAAAACGAAAAACTATCAATATTTAGCCATTTTTTAAAAATTTCATCTTCGAAAATGGCTAACGGTATTATAGAAAAATTCATGAAGTTAAAGAAAGTCATTTGCCTATGAAATCGATCATCTGGCCATAAAGCCTCAAAGAGAAATTGTGAAAAGAAATGATTTATTCTCTCATATAAAAAGGGAAGTTTGGATGGAGATGGAAGTGGTGCGTTAATTTCGGGGATTTTGTTGTGGAATTTTTTTTACTTGTCTTGTCTCATTTTGTGTAATGCCAAAAACTAATTTGAATGTTGTTCGTCTTTAAAATGGTCAGTGACATGAAAAGAATGAGAAATGCAAACAAGAATCCAAATTGCTTCAGCTGAGAAAAAAGAATTTGAGAAATTCCATGGTGAGGGAAAAATAGATTTAGAACGAGAAAATGAAAATCTAGAAGTTGGAAATAAAATTTGAATCGAATAGAAAGAAAGAAAGAAAGAAAGAAAGAAAGAAAGAAAGAAAGTTGAATGAGGAGAAAATGGAATGAAATAACTCGACAAGTCGAACAGAAAGAAAGAAAGAAACAAACAAACAAACAAACAAACAATGATAATATGACTTAAGGCAGATAGAAAGTGAGAGAGACTGGATAAAGAAAGAAAGAAAGAAAGAAAGAAAGAAAGAAAGAAAGAAAGAAAGAAAGAAAGAATGATAATATGACTTAATGCAGATAGAAAGTGAGAGAGACTGGATAAAGAAAGAAAGAAAGAAAGAAAGAAAGAAAGAAAGAAAGAAAGAAAGAAAGAAAGAATGGTAATATGACTTAAGGCAGATAGAAAGTGAGAGAGACTGGATAAAGAAAGAAAGAAAGAAAGAAAGAAAGAAAGAAAGAATTATAATATGACTTAATGCAGATAGAAAGTGAGAGAGACTGGATAAAGAAAGAAAGAAAGAAAGAAAGAAAGAAAGAAAGAAAGAAAGAAAGAAAGAAAGAATGATAATATGACTTAATGCAGATAGAAAGTGAGAGAGACTGGATAAGAAAGAAAGAAAGAAAGAAAGAAAGAAAGAAAGAAAGAAAGAAAGAAAGAATGATAATATGACTTAATGCAGATAGAAAGTGAGAGAGACTGGATAAAGAAAGAAAGAAAGAAAGAAAGAAAGAAAGAATGATAATATGACTTAATGCAGATAGAAAGTGAGAGAGACTGGATAAGTAAGAAAGAAAGAAAGAAAGAAAGAAAGAAAGAAAGAAAGAAAGAAAGAAAGAAAGAAAGAATGGTAATATGACTTAAGGCAGATAGAAAGTGAGAGAGACTGGATAAGTAAAGAAAGAAAGAAAGAAAGAAAGAAAGAAAGAAAGAAAGAAAGAAAGAAAGAATGATATGACTTAATGCAGATAGAAAGTGAGAGAGACTGGATAAAGAAAGAAAGAAAGAAAGAAAGAAAGAAAGAAAGAAAGAAAGAAAGAAAGAAAGAAAGAAAAAAGAAAGATGAATAAGGGGGAATGGAATGAAAGAACGGGACAAGTCGAACCGAATAGAAAGAAAGAAAGAAAGAAAGAAAGAAAGAAAGAAAGAAAGTTGAATGAGGAGAAAATGGAATGAAATAACTCGACAAGTCGAACAGAAAGAAAGAAAGAAAGAAACAAACAAACAAACAAACAATGATAATATGACTTAAGGCAGATAGAAAGTGAGAGAGTCTGGATAAGAAAGAAAGAAAGAAAGAAAGAAAGAAAGAAAGAAAGAAAGAAAGAAAGAAAGAATGATATGACTTAATGCAGATAGAAAGTGAGAGAGACTGGATAAGAAAGAAAGAAAGAAAGAAAGAAAGAAAGAAAGAAAGAAAGAATGGTAATATGACTTAAGGCAGATAGAAAGTGAGAGAGACTGGATAAGTAAGAAAGAAAGAAAGAAAGAAAGAAAGAAAGAAAGAAAGAAAGAAAGATGAATAAGGGGGAATGGAATGAAAGAACGGGACAAGTCGAACCGAATAGAAAGAAAGAAACAAAGAAACCAACAAACAAACAAACAAATAAACGAAAGAAGTAAAGAAATAAACAAAGAAACAGACGATGACCTCTTAAAAAGAGAGTCGCTGGAATTGTAGGAGGCGAACCGTCAAAGCAATTAGGACGAAACAAACAAAGCACAATATAGGAGGGGGGGTATTTCAAACGAATGCAACGTGTTCCAAAAAGTAAGAAAGAATGAAAATGAATGAATTACGGAATGAACTGATGAATAAATAAAAATGGAAATCAAGAAAAGTTTACCGAAATAAATTTTTGAAACAAACTAAATCATTGAATTCGGAGATTTTAAAAGAAAACGGAAACGAGAAGGTAAAAGAAAGGAATGAATGAAAAATTGAAAGACATTTTCTGTGAACAGATTAAAGAAGAAAGGAAAAACATTAGGGAAAAATCAGATTTTATAGACCAAGTAAAATAATGGAAAACACGATCTCCATCCGACGATATAGAAAAGTAACGTCTTAGCGAATTGCACAAGAGAATCATTTAATCGATTGATCGATAGTTAAATCGATTCTAAATCAATATGGCCGAGTTTTTTCCCATATCGATCTCGTGCGCGGTCCTGCTCCCAATCTGAAACAAAAGCTAGAAACGTCTGCAATTATCAGTCAATATCTCTATGAATTTGTTTCTTTCAATTCAATTTACATCCGCCATTTTCTTTCTGATTTCGTTCATTTTTCGGTTTGTTTTTTTTTTGCGTTTTCTTTTTTGTTTTTGCTTTCTTTTTTTTTTTTCTTTTTTTTACTTGTCTCACCTCACGTTCTCTATTTTTTTATTTCTTTCTCGGTATATTTTATTCTTTCTGCTTCCCGATTATTTTTTTTACATTTTTTTTCTTATCTCACTCTATCTTTTTTATCTTGTTTTCTCTCTTTCTTCCTTTTTTTCTCTATTTTGATCTTCCTTTTTTCCATTATTAGTTTCTTTCTTTCTTTTTTCTTTCTTTCTTTTTTTTTCGATACGTCTCTCTCTTTTCTCTCTAATGCTTCTTGCTATCTCATTTTTTCTCTTTTTTCTCTCTTTTTAATAACATATCTATATCTTCATATACTTTTAAATCGATATATATGGGGCTAGCATTAAAGCCAATCGGAAAGAAATTCTGATTGCCGTGTTTCGAGCGGTCGGTATGTTCTTCATCATTATGTGCAGGATGTAGGTGATAATGGTTCGATATGCCTTGTGGTGTAATTTATATAATCGAAAACGTTGGTCTTCAAGACTCGTATCCCCAATGCGGGACTTTAGAAAAGAGCGTTACATTTTCCGATCTTTCAACCTGTACTCTATGAACATTGACAGGAGTTTGAGGAGCATTATAAACGAACTTGCACTCCTTCTAAAAAATAAATACATCTATTCTTATTTCATGTTCAACATGAGGGCTATATAATATTTTTAAGTTAAAATCTTAAAGAGATTTATATAAAATTTTTAAAAAGAGGATATATATAAAAGACTAGCAGTATAGCCCGGCGTTGCTCGGGTGTAATGAAAGCTTTAAAACTAATCCATGGTCCTGGAGCTCAGACTCTTTGGACGTTGGCACGAAAGACTAAAAAGCAATAGTTGTTTCCAGTTAAAGCGAAACCGTAGACTGAAAGAAAAATGAATGGATGTAAGTCAAATTTTTATTTCCTGCTATCGATATCAAATAAGTTTTTTCGTCGTAAACTGAATTTTGAAGGCTAAATAAGTCCTCTGAGTAAATGGTATCATGGCTGACCCTATGAACTACGATTATACCTACTGAGAGCCAAACCCGTAGCAAAAACTAAAATAAAAGAGCTGAAAAGAATACAGCTATACAGGCAGATAAACAGACAAACACACAAACAATTTGCCTTTTGCATATATATGATCGATTTTCTGCACTATTGTAAGAACTGCAACCTTAAAACTTCTGAATATCATTTCTTATGTCTTTGTCTATGAGTGTATCAAATTTGATTAAAATCGGACCACTCTTTCTATAACCTGATTTTTTCGATTTTCGATATTTATCGGGAGTACCTCGACGCAAAACCTAGCTAAGAACACTCGTAGACGCCTATAGTACAACTGTGTAAGTTTTCAAGAAAATCGGTTCAGCCGTTTCGGAGTCTATATTTAATGGACACACACTCACACACAGATACACACATACATACACACACACAGTTCCATTTAAAAATAAGTTTAGATAAGTAATATATTAGGATCTTGAAGAACTTCCCGCTTGTTTTTCCTGAAAAGAAATGTTTTATTTACTAAAATTAATAAAATGTTCACAAAAATTAGTAAGAAAAATGTCACTGGAAGTATTGCTTATTGCTAGCCACTACTTTTTTCCATCTTTCAGGCAGGCAACATTTGAATTCCACGGCTCAAACACATCAACTGTAGTCGATAGCGATTTCTCGAGATAATTTCGGTTCGTCTACCTCCAATTCTTTGTCTTAAATTTTTTCGGTGCGCCAGAGCGTTCTTTATCTTCAACATCATTTTGAAGCATATAAACCAATCTCTGTATGTTGTTTCCGACAGAGCATTGTCGCCGTAAGTCTCAACAAGAAGTTTGTGTTTTTCAGCTTCAGATTTCTTTTGAATTAAGTCGTGCAGTAAAATTCCCCGCAAATACACTTCCTTTGGCACGAAACCTGACATGTTTAACCCTCTAGGGCCATTCGTATCATATTAGTGGGGGATCTATTTATTACTTCATAACAATATAGAACTGATCCCCCACTAATTACTACTTAACCCTCTAGGGCCATTCGTATCATATTTGATACAGTATGAAAAGAAGCCTTGAAAGAAATATTTTCCTGAAAAATTTTTTAAGAGAAATATTTTATAAATTTCAAATGAAAGCAGTACTGACTGCTCAGTCAATGAATACCAAATGTTTCCTGATAGGGAAATACCAAATGTTTCCTTATAGGGAAATACTGTATCAAATATGATACGAATGGCCCTAGAAGGTTAATAGATAGATAGATAGATAGATAGATAGATAGATAGATAGATAGATAGATAGATAGATAGATAGATAAACAGACTGAGATTAACCCTCTAGGGCCATTCGTATCATATTTGATACAGTATGAAAAGAAGCCTTGAAAGAAATATTTTCCTGAAAAATTTTTTAAGAGAAATATTTTATAAATTTCAAATGAAAGCAGTACTGACTGCTCAGTCAATGAATACCAAATGTTTCCTTATAGGGAAACACCAAATGTTTCCTTATGGGGAAATACTGTATCAAATATGATACGAATGGCCCTAGAGGGTTAACGCTATGAAAAACAAAACTTTGGCGACATGGCATACACTGAATTTCAAGCTTGCTTCAAGCTTCCTTAAAGATGCGTTACCGTTTGAAACGACAAGCACGAAGATCTGGAAAAATCATCTGTTAGAAAACAGCAAGAACTTACTCGAGGTCCTAATATTTCAGTGCAACTAGTAAAGGGTATGATCGGTAAATTGTCACTATTTTATATGTTTAATATCACCCATGCGCGTTATCTGTTGTTTTTATTTTATCGATTGCAAAAGTAGTAGGATCAGTTGGGCAAAGTCTGTGAGAAAAAGAGGAATTTTCTCCGCCAGACATTTGCTGTGTTTCTTGGAATTCGTGCCGGAATCTCCAGTACAAATATTTCAGAGTGTTTGGGTGTCGATCTGAGGATAGTACCGAAAAATCAGAAAGAGTTGAATGGTATATACAGTCAATATCATGGCGTTTGGAATTATCACTAATCATAACGACGCTATTCCTTCATTTCCCTTCCTACAGAGGATTGCATAAAATGCCTTTAGGAGATAATGCTGTCCTGGGTAAAGAGGGTGGCTGCTGTAAGACCCTATATCTTGAACCAGGACTTGCCACACAATCACGAAAACTCAGTAATGACTGTCAGACAATTTAAACAAGGAGATCGACCAGAAGAGATGCAGGTGATTCTGAAGTTGCCTGGATGTCATGGTTTAAGCCAATGGCAACTTTATTAAATAAATTTAGTGTTTCAAAATATTTTTGTGTCATTTTGGTAAATATATCTGTTGAAATAAAATGTCAGTGCTATTTTTGTTTTGGCGTCATTTAGACAACCATTTACCATTGCACCCTGAATAAGAATAAAGGGTACGGCAAGATTGGCACCCTGTTTCATTCATTAACTTTTGTTGAACAAAATTAAATTGCAGTAGTTTAAGATGGCTTAAAATTATCTATGGCTTATTTCTTCAGGAATGGTTAAATCTTCATTTCAAGCTGAAGACGTGAAGCAATCACGTGGCCATTAAAAAACACCAAACCTAACACCACCAGGATTTTTCCCGTCGTTTGGGCTAAAAGATATTGTTTACAGGCTCATACCGAAAACAATATCTAACAAGGTCGGTGTAGGGCGGCAAAGAAGTTTTTCCCGTCTGAAACAATCCTGCACATATATAAATCTACCATCAACCCGTGCATTGAATACTGCTGCCATATCTGGTCGGGTGCTCCTGCTATCCATCTAGGGGTCCTTGACAAAATCTAACGGAGAATCTGTAATGTAATCGATCCCGACTTGGCAGCTCAGATACAGTCATTTTCTCACC
>JBBBDQ010002429.1:1425000-1510000 GCA_037127315.1 Ascarosepion bandense
GACACGTACTGAACCACACGCAAACATATATATATATATAGAGAGAGAGAGAGAGAGAGAGGAGAGAGAGGAGAGAGAGAGGAATAGGGAAACAGAGAGAGAAAAGATTATACATGTCTATGTATGTGTGAGAAAAAGATAGAAAAACAGAGTGAAAGAATTATATATATATATATATATATATATATATATATGTATGTATGTCTGTGTGTGTTTGTTTGTGCGAGAGAGAAAGGGGGTGAGAGAGAGGTAGGGAGAGAGATAGTGATGAGCAGGCGTACATAAGAAGAATTTTTCTTGTGAAAATTTATGACCGAATCAAACGCTTCGCGGGAAAAAATGTGAATTGTCAATTGGCTAGAAAAGAAAAATAAAATAAAATTGTCGATCGGGCAAAAAAAAAAACGGAAGTGGAATTGAAGCGTGAGTCACTTGATTCGCTGTCGTAAAAATGACTTTCGAAGCATTGCTCGATTACCTCCCCACCAGCCACAAGTTCTGCTGCTTCAGACAGACACACCCAGATACACACACAAATAGATATCGATTTGAAACAGGTTCATACACATTTATAGTAAGTCAGTCAGTTAAGTGCCATACGTGATACACGCTTAGGCGATCATGTCTCGAAAGAGACATGACTGACTGGGCAGAAGATTATCCCGCAGTAGGTTGACATTGCTTTCTGCGGTAGACTGGTTGCCGACCAAGGCTATAGAACCCAATCTGTCCTGTTATTTAACCCATAACTGGAGGGAAGAGATGGATTAATACCTTTCCCAAGGATATTTGCGCGTAAGTAAATGCAAGGAATACGACTGGATTCGAACTTGGCTTCCCGATTTCTCGTTCCGAGCTGATATCCACTGCACCATGATGCACATCCATAAGAGAAAGAATAAAAGTAGACTATTTGAAAGAAGAATTATGTATGGCTATTTGCCTCTCCTCGACACTGAGAACTCATGTGACATATGATCGAGTTTATGGTTGGGAATCTGAACCTGTATGCTCGGACCAGGGCCAAAAATTACCTAGCCACCGCAACAGTTGGTTGCGCAGACCCGAGTAGCGATCCTCTTAATCTTTCACTATCTATCAATCTATCTGATTGCGTTTATTTGTCTGTTTCAATCTGTTCGTGTCTGTCTGTTTATCTATGATAGGCATTTCATATCTATTTATGTATCTAAGTCAATTCATATATATATATATATATATATATATATATATATATATTTGAATTGACTTCATATATATATATATATATATATGTGTGTGTTATATAGGCCTGATCAAAACCTAGTTTAGACTAGAGGCCGTTCGTGGTCAGGGTCTAAGACGTTGCCAGATCAAATGGTAGCTTCCCCTATGTATATAGGGGTCGCAGGTTCGAATCCTGCCGAATGGCACACATTTTCGTAATAACAATTCATCGTAAATAATCAGGCCAGTAGATATAACTATATAATGCTTTTTAATGAAAAAAAAAAACAACAGAACATCTACTTAAATACGAGTATCAATAAAAAGATAATGTTCATACAATTCATATATATCTATATAAATTATTACATTACAACATCTATAAACTACTATAAAATTTTGTTTCCACATTGAAAAAAAAATGTCTCATCAGATAGTTAATAATGATGGTAATGAACGTTTTATTGAAAACAAAAATTTCCAAAATTTTTTCTGTAATAGTTTATAGTTTGTACATGTTCTAAGTGATAATGAACAATAAATATTCATTGCACTATTTTTATAGTTTTAAAATAATGTTTTAAACGTTACAATTATTTTCGTCATTACTTATTCATTTGGATATATATATATATATATATATATATATATATATATATATATATCAGACGGTATGAACGGATCCTACACAAAATTAATAGACAGAACTTGTCTATATTATTCAATGAAACCTGTATTAATGAATAAATGCTGCCAAAATACACACAATTTAAATTACATGATCCAGCAGCCCAACACAGCATCACCACCTTGAAATATAAATGGAGCCTTGTGAAAAGGCAAATTGAAATAGTGAAAGAAAATCTAGACACATTATACAAGAACAAACATGACCTCTACAACAAACTAAAAGATATAACTACCTCAAACCAACTAGAAGAAATAATGCTCAGACTACTGTGATTTTTTGTTGTCTTTCAACGATATCACCATCAAGTATATCAGACGGTATGAACGGATCCTACACAAAATTAATAGATAGAACTTGTCTATATTATTCAATGAAACCTGCATTAATATATATATATATATATATAGTGACATAAATTAATCTAAAATAACAGGCCAGATAGAGGGGAGAAGACACAGGGTAAAGCAGCGGTTAACATATTTGAAGGGCCTGAGCAGGTGGATGACAGAACTGGGGCGTTGTAACAAGAGAAAGCGAGCTAAGCGTGGGAAGCCATGATCGCCTACGTCCTGAAAGGACAAGACACATAGAAGAAGAAGAAGAAGAAGAAGAAGAAGAAGAAGAAGAAGAAGAAGAAGAAGAAGAAATATGCATATGATGAGGGTGTACATATGCATAGCATTATTATTCAGGTGTTAATAAAACAGTGCTCAGTGCATGAACAAAACTGTCCTGTGTATATATATAAATAAATATACATATTATCCTAGTCTATGGCACGACTCGGAGTTTCATGCGTTATGCGATCATCATGTGCATATTTCAAATTGACGGTTTAATAGATTTGTATTTAAGTTCACCCGAAGTTCGTAGGAATTAAATCATATAAATTTAAGTTACTGCTTTTTTAATAACAACTTTAAGCATGTAAATATTCTACGGCTACATATGTATAAGAATTTAAAACTTTAAAATTAAAAATAAAAAAATAAAGGGAGAAGAAATCAAAGGGGCGTCAATCATAAGTCTTAAAAATTTAAATGTTCAAATATTACATGTAGGGAAAAATTAAAATTTTAAATAAAAATAAAACTAAGATAAAATAAATAAAAGAAAAAAGGAAAATAAAACTTAAGAGGAATAAATTATAAATTAAGAATTAAAAATACAAGAAGCAAAAATAAAAGGAGTTTAATTCATAATTGTTAAAAACAAATATTGTGGGTGAGAAAGAAAGAAAAAAAGAAAGAAAGAAAGAAGCAAACGTAAAGAGGGGTCTAAATCAATCAGGGTCTAAGTAAGTATTTTTCTATGACAGTCAGTCAGTTAATTGCCATACGTGATACACGCTTGGGTGATCATGTCTCGACAGAGACATGACTGACCGGGCAGAAGATTATCCCGCAGTAGGTTGCCATTGCTTTCTGCGGTAGACTGGTTGCTAGCCAAGGCTATAGAACCCAATCTTCTGCCCAGTCAGTCATGTCTTTTTCGAGACATGATCGCCCAAGCGTGTATCACGTATGGCACTTAACTGACTGAGTAGTTTACCAATGTTCGTTTGAACGTTACGACGTTACGATTTGGTTAAAGCAAATAATGTTACGTTTACGTGATTTCTGCTTACCTTGTTTTTAACTGAAACAATTAATGCTTTAAGAAAAAGTAAACTCAGCAAGTAAAAGTATTTAATTTTAGAATTGTCAAATTTTTCCTGATTACCAGAGTACTTAAATGAAATTGGATATATTTGTGTAGGTTGTTGGTGATTTTCTGGGAGTGATTTGATTCCCACTTGATGTATGTATGGTTGCATGAGTCCTTAGTGTATGGTTTGTACAGGTCATTGCTCAGGTCGAAGGTCACATCTAAGAAATTCACGACTTTAGCGTTAGTTAAGGTGGTAATGGTCTTTGAAAAATTCTATTAAATCCCTTCCTGAGTTAATCCGTTTTTTGCGGATTAGTTTTGCGGAGGATTATCAATCGGTAAAGTCCGGTGTTACAAAACTCGAAAATATTCATATATATATATATATATATATATATATATATATATATATATATATGCTTATGGAATTCTAGAATTTGAGAACGCTCAACTTTGGTAAGTTTGCTTGCTTTAGGCATGGTAACACCTTTACGCAGTGATTGCTAATCTCTAACTGAACTAAAAGCATTGGAATTACCATAGATCAAACAATTTATACCCCTGGTCTTATAATTTTGATCATGCGTTAATCGCCTCATTTTATAAAAATGTAAATTTCGAAATAAAATGTTTGGAATGTAGCTTTTTGTTTCCATAACCTTTTAGATTGTAGTATTGGTAACCTTAAGTGGTAGGAGTTTCAAATTTATCTGTAAAAAAAAAAATTATTTTCAAAGATTTGTAAGTGGTCTTAAATTTTTGATCAGGAGTGTATTTAATTTTAGAATTGTCAAAATGTTCCTTATTGCTAGAGTTGGTACTTAAACGAAATTGGATAGATTTGTGTAGGTGGTTGGTGATTCACTGGGTATGATTTGATTCCCTGTTGGTGTATGTGTGGTTGTGTAAGTCCTTAGTGTATGGTTTGTACAGGTCATTGCTCAGGTCGAAGGTCACATCTAAAAAATTTACGACTTTGGCGTTAGTTAAGGTGGTAATGTTAAGATCATGGTCTTTGAAAAATTTTATTAAATCCTTTCTGAGTCTATCTGTATTTTTTTGGGGGGGGGATTAGTTTTTTTAAAGTCCGGTGTTACAGAACTCGAAAATATCCCTAAGATTCCAGGGCAAAAAGTGTCCTACAAAGTGGCAGGCCTCTGAAGAACTGTATGCCCCCATAGAGATGCAGAATCAGTGTTGTTTATATGTAAATATATTTTTCTATTGCATTTTGTTCAGATATATATATATATATATATATATATCAATCTTTCTATCTTCCTTTCTTTCATTGTCAATATATATGTCTACTGTACTCTGTTTATGTCTATCTTTCAAAGTCAATCCATACACAGTACTCTTCAAAAGTATTAGAACAAGAACTATTTTATGTTTTATGAGGCATATTGACAGAAAATGAACAACTTAATTAATGTAATTTTATTTGATTTACTCAACAAATGCTTTAACAAGAAAAAAAATACTTGTTACAAACTAAATTTAATGTTTAGTATAATAGCCTTTTGCTTTGATCACAGCCTTCATTCTGTCAGGCATTGACATCACAAGCTTTTTTAATGTATCTAATGGTATCTCCTGCCAAGCAGCTTGTATTTGTTCCCAAAGTGTGTCTTGCAAAGTAACATTAGATTTATCAGTTTCTATCCAACATATCCCATAGATGTTTCATAGAGTAGTTTGTTTCGTAGAAAATAGGAAAAAAATAAATATAACTTCTTTTTAATACATTTCTTTTACACTTAGTTTTAAATAATCAATATTTATTAGCAATTTACTTGGCTTTTCACCCCGTATTTGAATTTCAGTAAGGTTTTTAGGAAAATCACCCCTGTTCTAATACTTTTGCACACTACCGGTAGTGTGCAAAAGGTGATTGAAACTTGTATTTTTATTCCTCATAAAAGATCAAATAGGTTTCGTCCTACTACTTTTGCACATATATATATATATATATATATATATACTAAAGTCGTCCGCAGACAGATCTGTTTCGCTATATTACAGGT
This sequence comes from Ascarosepion bandense, assembly GCA_037127315.1. Taxonomy (NCBI): domain Eukaryota; kingdom Metazoa; phylum Mollusca; class Cephalopoda; order Sepiida; family Sepiidae; genus Ascarosepion; species Ascarosepion bandense. Next base: position 1,430,575 of record JBBBDQ010002429.1, read on the forward strand.
CATCAATACGGCTTAGACTCCGATCGCTTCATCACCCAGGACTGAAACCCGACCGCATAGGCATCAGTCGGCGATTTATACCCCTAGGCCACGAGCGTCCAGTAGAAGAAGGCGGCCGTTTTAGCGCGTATAAACACGCCCAATACCTAGAGTGCGCCAATTCATTATCGAATGAGCGGTGCGTAAATAACGGAGTAGCTACTGTTTACAAAGTCTACCACTCTTCCAGATTGCTCAATCAGGGTGTGAGAGCGTAAATACTATATATATATATATATATATATATATATATTAAAATACTTTAATCCAAACGGAAAAGTAGGAAGGTAAATCCCAAAAACCTGATCCTAATTAATATTAAATATTTTAATATTAAAAAATAATACAGGGGGAGAGTTCAATGTAATTAAAATTACAAAGCTAATAGGAAATAAAATAAATTTTCAATATTTAAAATTGTTGAATGAACATTTCAAGATGAAATCCCTAAGAGAGATTTCACATCTCATCAGCAACGGTACATATTTCAAAATGAAAATAAAACAAATGAAAATTTTTTGTGACGTAAATTTCTCAAAACTTAACCGTCATTTTTTATTTATTTTTTTATTTCTCTTTTTTTTATTTCACTTTTTTATTTTCATTCTTATTTTTATTTCTATTTTGAAATAGGTACGGTTGCTGAGGAGATGTGAAATCTCTCTTAGGGATTTCATGTTGAAATGTTCATTCAACAATTTTGAATATTGAAAATTTATTTTATTTTATTTTATTTTATTTTATATATATATATATATATATATATATATATATATATATAAACAAATTATTAAAGGCACACCATTTTATAATGGCAAGAAATAAAGTCAATTTCATACTTACAGGCATTTATAGATGATAGAATAACAATAGACGTTATAAGGAATACGAAAGCGACAGACAGGTTTCGATCCCTGTTCATCATCAGGGGTTTTTAAGTTTAATTTTTCAACACTTAAAATACTAAAAGATGAAAATGAATCGTGAAGTACTGGGGGGAAAAATAATATATATATATATATATATATATATATATATATATATATATATATATATATATCTTCCTATTTAATTCTGTTCATGTCTATCTCTCTATATATCAATCTATCAATATTTCTGTCATTGTCAAGATGTATCTATCTATTTGTCTGTCTATTGCATTCTGTTAATGTCTGTCAATCTATCACAGGAATTTTCTATCTATCTATCTATCTATCTATCTATCTATCTATCTATCTATAATCATAAAAATATGAATTAATTGTACATTGCGACACGGAAGTTTCGAGATAGATTCTCTTCATCAGGCAATGTTGGATGTTGGTTGTGAAAATGACTCATATTTTAAATGCAAAACCTTCGGTTTGATATTTATGCATGTGATAAAATATAAACTTTATGTGCGTTCCTTTCTATATATATATATATATTCATGTATTCGTTATATATCTATCTCTGTTCATATCTATTATAGTCTGTTTTATGTAAGACTGTCTTTATCGATCTATATCTACACACACACACACACACACACACACACACCACACACACACACACACACACACACACACACACACACACACACACACACACACACACATATATATATATATATATATATATATATATATATATATCAGCCTGTTCTTATGCATCTATCTAATTCTGTTCATATTAATATGTCATTCAGCACCTACCTCTTCTCGATTGTTTCATCTTTCCCGCCAGCTTTTTTTCCTGTCCCTCCAGAATTGCACCAAAAGCCTTCCATATTGCACTCTTTGCCTTCAAACTATCGCGGTTTTTTTTATTGTTCCAAAATTCTTACAATGAAGAACACTTTTCGCAAGATAATACCAGCCTCTTTGTACAATCAGCTGGTCTAATTCGAACAGATTCACTTATGGCATTGTGCCTAATTTGCTATGATTTTTCTCTCGCAATTCGCTTAAATTAAGAGGCTCATTTCGATAATGTTTCGATAATTTATTTTCTCTTCTTACCCTGATGCTTATTACGAGATTTTACAAGTCAATATTATTCCTTCACTCACTCTCTTCTTCTCTTATGTGTGTGTGTGTGTGTGTGTGTGTGTGTGTGTGTGTGTGTGTGTGTGTGTGTGTGTGTGAATCCTTTTATTTTTATTCTTTAACGGTCCATCAATCGAACCAGATACCTACATGTCTGAATCAGCTTATTTATTCTAAAAAGAAGACCCCAAAAATGCCAACTACAGGTTGGAGAAACAGGTAAAGAAATTTGAATACCTGGGAAGCGTATTGACCGAGGATGGAAAGTGCGATGTTGAGAGCCAAAGACGCATTCACGTGGCCAAGGACACATTTCAAAAGCTAACCAGAAAGACGGGAAAATCTCATTGAAAACAAAGAAAAGGGGGCTGAATTGCTATGTGATTTCTATCCTTCTGTAATGGCATAGAATGTTGTATTCTATGTTTCTTATAGTAATATATATATATATATATATATATATATATATATATATATATATATATATATATATATATATATATATAAATTTATAATTTATATATTATTAAATGCGAAGGACACATTTCAAATGCTAACCAGACAACTGAAAGATTGGAAAATCTCATTGAAAACAAAGAAAAGAGTGCTGAATTGCTATGTGATATCTATCCTTCTGTAATGGCATAGAATGTTGTATTCTATGTTTATTATAGTAATATATATATATATATATATAAATTTATAATTTATATATTATTAAATGCGAAGGACACATTTCAAATGCTAACCAGACAACTGAAAGATTGGAAAATCTCATTGAAAACAAAGAAAAGAGTGCTGAATTGCTATGTGATATCTATCCTTCTGTAATGGCATAGAATGTTGTATTCTATGTTTATTATAGTAATAATATATATATATATATATATATATATATATATATATATATATATAAATTTATAATTTATATATTATTAAATGCGAAGGACACATTTCAAATGCTAACCAGACAACTGAAAGATTGGAAAATCTCATTGAAAACAAAGAAAAGAGTGCTGAATTGCTATGTGATATCTATCCTTCTGTAATGGCATAGAATGTTGTATTCTATGTTTCTTATATATATATATATATATATATATATATATATATATATATAATTTATATATTATTAAATGCGAAGGACACATTTCAAATGCTAACCAGACAACTGAAAGATTGGAAAATCTCATTGAAAACAAAGAAAAGAGTGCTGAATTGCTATGTGATATCTATCCTTCTGTAATGGCATAGAACGTTGTATTCTATGTTTATTATAGTAATATATATATATATATATATATATATATATATATATAAATTTATAATTTATATATTATTAAATGCGAAGGACACATTTAAAAAGCTAACCAGAAAGACAGGAAAATCTCATTGAAAACAAAGAAAAGAGTGCTGAATTGCTGTGATTTCTATCCTTCTGTAATGGCATAGAATGTTGTTTTCTGTGTTTATATTAATATATTATATATATATATATATATATATATATATATATATATATATATATATATATATATAATTTATATATTATTAAATGCGAAGGACACATTTCAAAAGCTAACCAGAAAGACAGCAAAATCTCATTGAAAACAAAGAAAAGAGTGCTGAATTGCTATGTGATATCTATCCTTCTGTAATGGCATAGAATGTTGTATTCTATGTTTCTTATAGTATATATATATATATATATATATATATATATATATATATATATATATATATATAAATTTATAATTTATATATTATTAAATGCGAAGGACACATTTCAAAAGCTAACAGGAAAATCACATTGAAAACAAAGAAAAGACGGCTGAATTGCTATGTGATATCTATCCTTCTGTATGGCAGAGAATGTTGGACGATCTTCTCAAGGATGAAGGAGAGGCAGCATAAATGTGATTCAACAGAAGGATGCTGAGGATGCCATGGTCTGAGCACGTGACTAACGACGAGGTGTCGGGAAGGATGGAAACGAGTAGAAAACTCATACTTATCATAAAGAAGAGACAGATGAAGTTTCTCGGACATGGAAGGAGGGATCTGAGAATTTAATACTCACAGGACGGGTAGAAACAAAGAGAGACAGGGAAAAGCAACGCGAGATCTACTGAGCAAATGGACGGCAGAGCATTGTTTGGGAGAGATGCTAAGATGAAGAATGTTGAGAGCGACAAGAGACAGAGCCAAGTGGAAGTCCATGATCGCTTACGTCTTGAAGTAAAAGGTGAGAATAAATTAACTGTGTATGTGTTGTGCGTTGTGGTGCAATGAATCTCGTCACGAAATGAAAAATCTGAGAACCGAGTTCGAATCCCAGTCGAAATCGTTTCATTCACTTACGCACAAATAGCCTTGGGAATGTTATAACTCCATTTATTCTCCTTCTATGGGTTAAATAATTGACTTCTGTTGCCTTGGTTAACAACCTGTCTAATGCAGAAAATAAGGCAACCTACGGTGGGAAAATCTTCTGCCTAGTTAGTCATGGTTCGAAAGAGACATGATCACCTAAGTGTGTATTATATATGGTAATCAACTGATTGAACTGAATAAAAGGATTGAATAGCAGGACAGATTGGGTTCTATAGCCTTGGTTGGCAACCAGTCTACTATAGAAAGAAATGGCAACTACCGTGGGAAAATCTTATCCCTAGTCAGTCATGGATCGAAAGAGACATTCTCGCTCAAACGTGTATCACGTATGGCAATTAATTGATTGATCTGGATAAAAAGACAGAATAGCAGGACAGATTGGGTTCTATAGCCTTGGTTGGCAACCAGTCTACTATAGAAAGAAATGGCAACTACCGTGGGAAAATCTTATCCCTAGTCAGTCATGGATCGAAAGAGACATGCTCGCTCAAACGTGTATCACGTATGGCAATTAATTGATTGATCTGGATAAAAAGACAGAATAGCAGGACAGATTGGGTTCTATAGCCTTGGTTGGCAACCAGTCTAAAGCAGAAAGAAATGCCAACCTTTCTGCCTCGTCAGTCATGGATCTAAAGAGTCATGACTGCCCAAAGCGTGTTGTCATATTTTTGTGCGGTAGTCCGGTTACCAACCAAGGCTATAGAACTCAATTTGTTCTGCTATTCAACCCGTATCTGGAGGGAGAAGAGATACATTGATACTTTTCCCTGGTGTATTTATGCGTAATTTAATGAAAAGAATTCAACTGGAATTCGAAACCGGTTCTCCGATTTCTCATTCAGAATCGAAATCCGTTACATCACTAAGTAGATCCATGACATACGCAGAGATAATGCAAATAGAATAGCAACAGTCACAGGTAAAAAAAAAAAAAAGCTTAAAAATTAATGAATAAAACAGAAAATGTCAATTCTCAACAATATCAACAATGAACACGGCCACAAGGTTTCCGCTATCTCTCTCTCTCTCTCTCTCTCTCTCTCTCTATATATATATATATATATATATATATATATATATATATATTAGAAAATTTTTTAGATAATCTAAAAAATTTTCTAAAATATATAGCAGTATAGCCCAGCGTTGCTCTGGTGTAATGAAAGCTTTAAAACTAATCCATGATTTTATACACACACACACACACACACACACACACACACACACACACATATATATATATATATATGTATATATATATATATATATACTACCAGCCATAATTATTAGCCCACATCAGTTAAAAAAGAAAATGATGTATTTCATACTATTTTTAGTATTTATTGCCAAGTGGATAATTCTAAATAAAAATAGAATGGTTCTTTTTTAATACGGCACAATAATATGTGCATCAAATGAACTGTTCTGGTGTTCAGTTTTTTTTTTTGTGCTCTCTTCCCCATGCTAGTCTCCTCTTCTTATTGGCTGGCCGAAGCAAAGTCTTCCTGGCTGCCTTATAAAATTTTGCAAAGTAATAATAACAAAAGAACCATTCTATTTTCATTTAAAATTATCCACTTGGCAATAAATACTAAAAATAATATGAAATACATAATTTCTTTTAGAAAACCAGGGTGGCCTAATAATTATGGCCGGTAGTGTATATCTATATATATATATATTATCAAGGTATAGCAGTCTGGGAAGTTAGGTGGCTAGATGTAAGCTGTGATGCGATCGCGGAAGTTCTAACGGTCATGACTAGGTTCTCCTGCTTGTGTGGCATGGTGCAGAGTCCTGTTACAAGACACTTGATCTTCTAGAGGCCACCCCATTGACCTAGATTGATGTGGGCATCTGGGTGTAGGTATCCCTGTTGAGTCCGAGGTCCTGTGGGAAGATGAATAGAGGCACAACGTCGTCATCGCTAGTGATCACTCTCAACACCATGAAGTTGACTGGATATATCGCCCAACTCTTTCCTAATCCTCTGCACTGTAATGAGATTGACACACAAACACCTGAAATGTTCGTATTGGAACTTCCGGTGCGAATGCCAAGTATGTCCCTGTAGTTTCCATTTTTTTTTTTTTTTTTGACTTGGGAAAATAGTAATTCTTGTTGAACAATCTCATCAAAGATGAAGAAGAGGCTTGAAACAGCAGAAATGTGTTTTTACAGTAGGATGGCGAGGATGCCATGGACTGAGTACGTGTGCCACGATGAGGTGTTGGAAAGAATCCAAACGAGAAGAAAACTGATAATAAATATCAGAAAGAGACAAATGAAGTTCCTGGGACACGTAATGATGAAGGAAGGCTTGGAGAACTTGATACTCACAGGTCGGATGAATAGAAGAAGAGACAGGGGAAAGCAGCGCGAGGCGTACTTGTTAATTCTGAGCAGATGGTTGACGGAGCGGGTCTTGGAAGAGATACCAAGAGAAAAATTATTGAAAGCGACAAAAGACAGAGCCAAAGGGAAGTCCATTATCGTCTACATCCTGAAGGGACACGGCACATGAAAAAGAAGAAGAAGCTCTACTGCTCTACACAAGTATCATCGATAAAGAATAAAAATATAAGATTATATTTTTATATATACACTACAGGCCATAATTATTAAGCCACCCCAGTTTCATACTATTTTTAAGTGGATAATTCTAAATAAAAATAGAATGGTTCTTTTGTTATCATCTTTTGTTCTTTTTATTATTATTACTTTGCAAAATTTTACAAAGCAAGGAAGCAAAGATGAACTCGTCCGAATCACCCTAAGTTTTCTTCATTCTTTCATTGATGAAACTGCAGTATAGGTAATTATTAAATATTTATTAATTCATTTGATGCACATGTTATTGTGCAGTATTAACAAAAGAACCATTCTATTTTCATTTACAATTATTCACTTGGCAATAAATACTAAAAAATATTATAAAATACATCATGTTTTTAAACACTGGGGTGGCCTTATACTGGGTTATCCGTTCTAGTGAAACGTAGTTGTATGTTGAAACAGATTAACTGAATTTGGCCTCGTTAGTAAATAGCCCACTATAAGTTATAAAAGGGGTTATAAAACAAGAAAATCAAATTGAGTATAGTAACAACATTTATATATACACAGATATCAATTAAGGGTTTTTTACAAATAAAGTAATGTCTTTAAGATGGGTTCAAAGGGCGTTAAAATGTTTATGGCAATAAATGAAAAGAGAGTTTGTGTGTATGGATGTGTGAACGTTTGTCAGTTAGAAATGTCTTTGATGTATCCGCTCCGTAGGTCGGGTAAGTAGCTCAGGGGACAGCGAAGAAGAAGGTAAGAGGGAAAGGCGAGGCGAGCATAGTGGATCGCTTGACGAGGTCAAGGGACGTGCTAATTACACTCGTACTTTCTCAACTGGCGATGCTTTCTGTGTTGGCTTTTTATTTTGTCTTTGTGGGTCCCAGCAAATCATTTGGGAATTCACACCCGTATTTAATTCTGGGCTTCCCATTGGACGACAAATAAAATTCGCGTAGGCTCGCGAAAAGGAAATTGATATTTATTAATTTTTGGTTTTCTGTCGGAACATATGAGTGGAGCCGGGTGCGCAAAGACCAGTTTTTGGTCATTTGCTTTCTGGATCTCTGAGGGCAAACATCCGGCCCCTTGCTTTGCTCGGTATCACCACAGCCTGATAATTATAGCCGGTAGTGTACGTGTTCCTCGTTGTTGGTCCAGAGCTAGCAGCGGTATATAACAGAAACAAATTAAGAGCGAAGGATATTTAGAAAGCTAAAGAAATACAATAAGCAAGCACACTTCAGGGAAAACACTACAGAATTACCATATTTTAATTTACAAAGACAAACTGAAACCAACCCGAAAAGCCACTTGAAAGGAAATCTTTTTAGCACTAGGCACGAGCGGCAAAAACAAATGAAATGTTTAATAAGTGAAAGAAACAAATGAAGGTAATTCTTGTTAATATTCAAGGGTTAATAACGACAAAATATCTACAGGTATGTCATCTATGGTAGATACGAAGAGAATTTAACCCTCTAGGGCCATTCGTATCATATTTGACACAGTATGAAAACAAGCCTTATAGGGAAATACTGTATCAAATATGATACGAATGGCCCTAGAGGGTTAACTGACTGACTGAATATAATTGTTGGTAACATGATTAAGGCTTTACTGGCCAAAAAGTGGGGGATCGGTTTTCTATTGTTATGAAGTAATAAACTGATCCCCCACTAATTACTACGTAATAATATAATGCATCTCTTTCCCCTCTAGCTATGAGCCAAATAACAGGACCGATTGGGTTCTATAGCCTTGGCCAGCAACCAATCTACCGCAGAAAGTAATGGCAACCTACTGCGGGATAATCTTCTGCCCAGTCATGAGACATGATCGCCCAAGCGTGTATCACGTTTGGCACTTAACCCTCTAGGGCCATTCGTATCATATTTGATACAGTATGAAAACAAGCCTTGAAAGAAATATTTTCCTGAAAAATTTTTTAAGAGAAATATTTTATAAATTTCAAATGAAAGCAGTACTGACTGCTCTGTCATTGAATACCAAATGTTTCCTTATAGGGAAATACCAAATGTTTCCTTATAGGGAAATACTGTATCAAATATGATACGAATGGCCCTAGAGGGTTAAGTTGTATATTCTCGCTACATCATCGAGACATCGAAAACTTAGTACATTTTCATCACTAGAAGCATCTTTCAATCTTGAACTTAAACATGGAATCAATCAATTAATCAATCAATCAATAATTATATCTATCTCCGTTTATAATCTATCTACATCAGTTCATTGCTTATCTATCTATATATCTATTTGTTTATTTTTAATCTCAGTCCAATGCATATCTATTTATCTATCTCTCAGTCTATTGAATATCTATCTATCTATCTATCTATCTATCTATCTATCTATCTATCTATCTATCTATCTATCTATCTATCTCATTCTGTTCATAATCTATCTATCTATCTATCTATCTATCTATTTTAATGATATTTGCGCGTAAGTGAATATAACGAACCCAACTGGAATTGGAACTCAGATCTCCAACTAACAATTCTGAGCCATTATCCTTTACACCACCTGCACACTTAAGCTTACAGCATCTGATATTTTCAAAAGGTTTACATCAAAGAACTGATCAGGCTCGACGTTGCTTAACTTCTAGTATCGAGAAACCAAGAGAAATTATAAGAAGGCTATTCTTTCAGCTTCGAATATGTGGTAAAAAATTACAAAATATTGTTGAATTTTTCTTCCGTCGTATGCATGGACAATTAAAAGCGAGATGTGTGTTCAATTCTAGGAACGACGAAAAACAAATGAAATGTTTCATCAATGAAAGATACGAACATAGGAAAGCCTCGTTAGTATTAGAAGGTTAATAACGACAAAAAAAACTATAGGTAGTCATCTATGGTAGATATGAAAAGAGATTAAGTTGTATATTCTTGCTACATCGTCGAGACATCGTAAACGTAGTACGTTTTCCTCAGTAAAAGCTTCTTTCAATCTTGAACATAAATTGAATTACCATGAGTCTAACACGAATGTCCTAGAAAGAACCAAACGTCACAGCATCGAATCGATGATCATTAAACTCCATCTTCGATGGTCAGGACGTGTAGCAAGAATAGAAGAACTGAGGTTTCCACGTCAAATCTTATTCAGTAAGCTCTCTTCAGGAAAAGAAAACAAGAAAAACACAGGGTAACACTCTTTGAAGTTAAAAGGACCAACTCAAAACAAAACTGAAAGCCAGTGGACATGCGAGAGAAGAGTTTCAAGACGGTACCAACTGGCGATGTTCCTTCACCATCGGAAAGAAAAACTTCGAAGCCACAAGAAAAGAAAAGGTAGACATGAAAATGACAGATGAGAAAGGCTCGTCAAATTCGACCTCGTCGACCACCAACATTACCATCCGTGCCATCGACCCTTTCATGCAAAAATTGGTTTATTTAGTTATCAACGCCGTTATCATAAACAAAGCAATCGGAAAAAAAGAAATTCTATTATACGCGATAAAGCCGACGACGAGGAATGTATTCTATGGTGGATGTAAACAAATAAAAGTCGAGTCTGTATTAAAAGTAAAAATGTAAAGTATATATGTATTCTACATACACTTTTTTATTGTTCATACGACTGGAACTTTTTCCATTGCTCGGACTGTTGAACTCATATTGTAATATTCAACATCTGTCTATATTCAATCTTGAACATAAATACAATTACAAGGCCACCCAAAAAGTTCTGTCCGTTTTTTTATTAAGTCATTGAATGAAGTTGAAATATATAGGAAATGCGTGTAGCAATTGTTTTCAAATTTGGACAACCAGAAGTAAAAACATCAGACATAAAAAACACGCGCTCCGTGCTCGGCCATCAGTTATAAGCCAGACAGCTCTGAGAAGGATGGAAGTGTCTGGAGATCTCGTTTGGGGCTCTTTGCTTTACGATTTCAAAGTGGTCTTATTAGCAGTTGCATCAAGTCGCCGCATATGTCAAACGTTTGGGGATAGTTCTGTGGATGAAAGTACTGTAAGGCGTTGGTTTCGAAATTCAAGTCGGGAGATTTGTCACTCCATGATGAGCCTCGGACTAGCCGACCACAGATCTTGAATGACGGAGTACTAAAGGCGGCCATTGAAGAGGACAGTAGTCTGTGTGGTGAACTTACAAGACAGTTCAACGTTCTCGAAGAAACAGTTAGACTTCACCTCCATCGCCTAGGTAAGACGTATAAACTGAGCAAGTGGGTTCCGCAAACGCTGTTGGGGGTCCACAAGGAACAATGAGTGGCAGCCTGTGTATCGCTGCTCTCTCGACACCGTACCGCATCCTTATTCAATCGAGTGCTTATCAGTGCTGAAAAGTGGGTTCTGCACGAAACTCCCAAGCGTTCCAGATATTGGTTGTCACCTCAGGATGCTGTCCCTCACACCGCAAGACCGCCTATGCAAGGTTACGCTTTGTGTCTGGTGGACAGGTTGTCAAGTGGTTCATTACGAACGTGTGCAACAAGCATTGCGCCAGAAGGAGCCAGCACTGGTGAATCGCAAAGGTGTGTTTTCCTCCATGACAACGCCAGGCCGCGTGTCGCGCGTGTGGTCAAGGATACCATACAGCAACTTGGGTGGGAGACTTTGTGTCATCCACCTTATTAATCTGACCTTGCGCCATCCGATTACCACCTCTTCCACTCCCTGGATAATCATCTTCGTGGGAAACCCTTCACCAATGAAGCAGACTTGCGCAAAGCCCTCACGGACTTCTTTGTGTCAAAACCAGTGAGTTCTACCGCAAGGGCATTGAACAGCTGGAGACACGTTGGCAGAAGGTGCTGGATGCTGATGGCGATTACTTCGAAGACTAAATATAAGTTACACATACTGTGAAGCGTTTTCTTTTTTCTTTTTTTTTTTTTCCTTTAAAAGCGGACAGAACTTTTTTGGTTACTTTGTATACGTGTCTAACACGAAAATCCTTGAAAGAACCAAATGTCACAACATCGAATCGATAATCATTAAACTCCATCTTTAATGGTCAGAACACGTAGCAAGATTAGAAGAGTTGAGGTTGAAACGTCAAATCTTATTCAGTAAGCTCACTTCAGGAAAAAACCCACAGGGTAAATCTCTTTGAAGTTAAACGGACCAACTCAAAACAAAACTGAAAGCCAGTGGACTTGAGAGCAAATCGTTTCGAACACAAGCACAAGAGCGTACCAACTGGCGATGTTCCATCACTATTGGAATCAAAAACTTCGAAGCCGCGAAAAGAGTGTAGATGCCTCGGCAATTCTTGTCAAATTGGCCTTGTGCCAAACATAACCAAAGTCCCCACAATTTAAATATCAGAAGGTTGAAACGATACTGAGATGGATAAAAGGTTTCGTGTGTACATTGAAGTAAGGATTATTTAATAGAATAACAAAGTTGTGAGAATAAAAATATAAGTGAAACTTTGTTAACTGAACACTATAACATATTTGGGAGAAGGAAAATGTTCATAGAGAAAATGCATGTAGTTTTGTAGTTAAAATTGTTCAAAGAGAAATTTACGTATTTAAAATGTCCCACGGAAGTTTAGAGTTCATGGTTGATAGTAGCAGAATGCAAAGTCTTATGTTCCTCTACCATTTTTTTTTTTTTTTTTGGTAGGTTGGCGACAGTGTGAGAATGAAGGTGAAACCAATAAAGAAATTGTACTTATCGCACTAGTTGGAGTGTACTATTGTTGTTGTTATTATTGGAAGAAGAGGTAGAATGAATGTATGTCGGCAAGACGTGACCGTGTCAGCTTGAAGTTTCTTCCTTACATTGTAACGAGAGACTATCAGATACCGCTCCATTCTGACTGTTTTTGACTGGTCACGGAATGTGGTTTAAGTAGTGAGATTTATCATGTGATCGGCTCCAGCAGTCATTTTCTTCTTCAGGTGTGAACAAAAATTTGTCTGATGTCATAGATCAATTTTCTATTTCCTATCCAATCAGAATCCATAATCTTACTTTTTAAACTGACTTGTGAAATTTGCCTTGGTCTTGGTTTTTCCAAAATGCTTTTAGTCGTTTGGATCCGATTTTACGGGTGTGAAATTTTACTTTTTGTGTTTTAGTTAACTCTTAGATCATATAGGAGTTGTATCCCCTAAGAGAAAAAGAAAAAAATCAAATGGTAAGAGAGAGAGAGAGAGAGAGAGGCTCGACAAATTAGACTTCGTCGACCACCAGCATTACTATGCAATCAGTGCCATCCACTCTTCCATACAAGAATTGGTCATCATCGCCGGAAGTAATCACCAAAGTAATTAAATTCTTGAACACTCCCGGTTCACACTCCACCCATGTCTATTGAACAGGTTAAGAGGTTCATCCCTTGTTCCCTGTTTAGGATGTGGTTCCCGGCTTTCTCTTTTCCAGTCTTCTCACTATGTTTTTTTTTTAATTGGAGTAGATAGATCTATCTATCGCCCGGTTCGCACTCCACCCATGTCTATTGAACAGGTTAAGAGGCTCATCCCTTGTTCCCTGTTTAGGATGTGGTTTCCGGCTTTCTCTTTTCCAATCTTTTCACTATTACGTAGCCCCCTGCACATCAGTGGCGTTACCGCCTTGCTCGGGGTGATACGATTAATAAAAATAAATTAAATAAAAATAAAGCCGATGATGACAATTTTGTCTTCCTTTAAAAGTGAGCAAGCTTTTTTTTTTCAAAACTTCGTCAGCGTCTCCAGCAACATACAAAGATTTTAGCATCGGGTTATTTAATACCAGAAGAATTCTGGGGAAAAATGCAAAGCAATAGTTATTGGCTCTTGACACTGATGTTTACAACATTAATCAAAAGACTGCATCTTCTGCCTCCCATAAGCATGGACCAGATGATTCTCCCGGAGAGTAATACACTACGCCTCCTCGGACTTACCCTGTCCTCAGACCTCAAATGGAAGCACTATATTGAATCCATAGCAAAATCTACTGCTAAGAAGATTGGGTCACTATGTCGATCCAGGATGTTTTTTCCACCTGAATCCATCCTGCATATATACAAGTCAACCATCCGTCCGTGCATGGAGTACTGCTGCCATTTATGGTCAGGTGCCCCTGCCGTTCTCCTCAGTGTTCTTGACAAGCTCCAAAGGAGAGTCTGTAATGTGATAGGTACTGATCTGGCGACTCGTCTGCAGCCACATTCCCATCGTCGAAATGTGGCCTCCTTCTGTCTCTTCTATAAATACTTTCATGGCTTCTGCTCGGATGAGCTTAAGTCACTGATGCCTCCTCTACAGGTGTTTACCCGTGCAACCAGACTGGCAACTGGGTCCCACCCATTCACAGTCAGGTTAGCCAAACGCAGACGACAATTCTACTCCTGCAGCTTCCTCTCTCGCACTTCCCGCCTGTGGAACTCACTCCCGTATTCTTGCTTTCCTGACGGCTACGACCTCCAGAAATTTAAAAGCAAAGTTAATACTCATCTACTAACCACTGGACTCTAGCTCTCTCCCCTCCCCTGTATAATCTTCACGTTCTCTCCGCCCATGTATCTGCCATTGCACCTGCTTTCTCAGCTTTCTATTTTTCCTTTCTAACTAGCTTGTACTCCTCACTCTTTTCTAATTAATCTTTCTACATTTATGTAACCCCCTGCACATCAGTGGCGTTTCTGCCTTGCTCGGGGTGAAATGATTAAAAAAAATATATATATAAATATCTGGGTTAATAGCTTTGGAATCAGTAAATATTACGGAAATTGTTTGGTTACGTATGCTAAATAAAAGAATAACCTCCATAGACTTTGTACGAATTGGAGTATAGTACTAGCACCTTTCCGCTGATTTTTTTATTATCATATCGCCCCAAGCAAGGCAGTTTACTGCCACTGGTGCGCAGGGGCTTACAGAGGAGGAAAGTGATGAGAAAGAGGGACAGGTTATAGGGTGTGTCAGGAATTGGGTAAGAGAAAGATAAGAATACTGACGAGAGTGGAATGGAGTGGATGGAGAAAGGAGCAAGAGAGAGAGGATACAAGTCAGGGAGATAGGAGATGACTATTGACTTTACATTTAAATTCTTGGAGATAAAGAATCGGGGAAGTAAGGAAATGGAAGGGAATTCAACAGGCGGAAAGTGCGTAGAAGTTTATATATATTTTATTGTTTTCACAGTAAAAGGGTGGGACCTAGTTGCTAATCTTGTTGCTCGAGTAAATTCATATAGAATGGCACCAGTGAGCTAAGTTCATCGGCGCAGAAGTCGTGAAAATTATTTGTAGAAGAGACACAGGGAAGCCATATTACGCCGGCGAGAAAGTGACTATATCTGAGCTGCCAAGTCGGAATCGATCACATTACAGATTATCCGTTGGATTTTGTCAAGGAGCTCTAGGTGAATAGCAGGGGCACCCGACTAGATATGGCAGCAATATTCAATGCACAGGCGGATGGTAGATTTATATATGTGCAGGATTGTTTCAGACGGGAGAAACTCCCTGGCTCTACTTTATAGCACCTTGACTTAGCGAATTTTTGCATGTTGATGTCGCTAGTATGTGTGTATTTTCAACAAGTAAATCACGGATAGGCCATGGTTGATCTCTGTGTGCATTCAAAGAAGATTAAAAATAGTTTTTGTAACCCTAAAACGGAGGTTGGAAATAATAGTATAGCAACAACTAGAAAACTCGCACTCGGTGTTACACTGCTAGTGAAATGCTAGTCAATATAAGCACTCTGTATTTATCTGCTTCCTCATATGGGCGAAACGCAACACAAGGCCATTTTTAAAATGAGATCTCTGAGCCCTTAAACTCACCCAAAACATTTCTTTGATTCTGCAAAAATCCGGGTCAGGACTACCGTTCATGTTCCCCAGACGAGGCTCTACCCTTAGGCGAAGCCCCGCCTGGGTTCCTCCTGTTTGTAGAGACAGTGAACGATGACTTCTAGTCAGTATAATCACTTTATATTTATCTGCCTCCCTTCATAGGCGGAATCAGCACAAGGAAATTGTTAAAGTGAGGTCTTCGAGCCCTGAAACTCAACCAAAAAGGCCGGGTCAGTATATCATAATTACTTGATTCTAATTTTAACCTAAACAACCCACATCCTTTAACAGCTGAACAATAGTAAAAAATCAAACTTTAAAAAAAATAAAATCCAACCTGTTGTTAAAATCTGTTGTCTACTCGTTTGAATAATGTATGTTCCTAATATGTATCTTACCCAGACGAAATGAAAAAGTGTCATGTTTTGACATTAAGCATCTACGTTCCCTACGCGACCTAAATGTTTAACTCCATGGTTTAACTTAGTTCTTACTTTTCATTGAGTAATACTAACACACCCACAATTCATCTTATATTTTCTAAAATAAGTCATTTTCACCATATATTTTTAAAATATCACCTGAATAACAATATTGTTCTGAAACATTAAAATTTTTGTGTAGTGATATAATGTTCTTCTAAACCAATGTAATAACAAAATTACAATATATATATATATATATATAGAGAGAGAGAGAGAGAGAGAGAAAGAGAGAGAGCGAGAGAGAGAGAGATGAATGAATAGATGATTTTTTTTTTATCTGGAATTACGAGTGAGGGCTCAGTAAATTTGAACAAATTCTTTCTACTACCACACCAATTTACAATTATTTTTTAAAGGATCATTTTTTTTTATTAAGACAGATACGTAAGTATCTCAATTAAAAAAGGGGGAAAAATAAAAATAAGGTTAAAACTCAGGATTAAAAAAAAACACATTACCTGTGATGGGCGGTAGTTTACCCAAAGAATTCCAATTTGACAGAGAGAATTGAAATTCAAAATGGAAATCTTTGAGAAAACTACCGCCCAACATAGGCAATGTGTTTTTTGTTTTTTGTTTTTGTTTGTTTGCTTGTTTGTTTGTTTTTATCCTGTATTTTAACCTCGGACGTTGTTCAAGAATTTTTATTGACAACTTCTTAGTTTTAATTGCCGACGAATTGTTTCAAAAGGCGTCTTAAAACCCCCCTCTTATTTTTATTTTTCCCCTTTTTCATTGAGATACTTTTGGATCTGTCTTAATTAAAAAATGATCCATTTAAAAATAATTATTCAGTAAATTCTAAGGTTTTACTGAACAACCTACATAAATAAATTAGTGCTCACTTTATCATTACCTTATGTCATGTGTTGTATTTTTACCGATATGTTTTCTGTTGGTTTGAATTTTTACAAAACCGTGTGTGTGTGTGTGTGTGTGTGTGTGTGTGTGTTTATAAATATTATGATGTTTCTGTTATTGCACCAGTGAATGTTTTACACCATCTCACCTTTTGGGAATTCATAGCAATTGACGAAGAAAAGAAAGGATGATTTGTTAAAGAAAGAGTTCCTCAGTGTTTGTATTCATACGCACCAGCATGACACTGCCCGACAATGGCGAATTCGCCAAAGGCAATCAA
Organism: Ascarosepion bandense; assembly: GCA_037127315.1. NCBI lineage: Eukaryota > Metazoa > Mollusca > Cephalopoda > Sepiida > Sepiidae > Ascarosepion > Ascarosepion bandense. The sequence goes on from JBBBDQ010002429.1 coordinate 1,448,030, forward strand.
AATGCACCACGCACAGTATTTGTTTGGTTCGTGATTTCGTTCAAGGAAGCGGGGTTCTTTTTAAATTTGAATAGGTGTAACTCTGGTCTTTCGCTATGAAAATAATATTAGCTTTTTTGTTCAAATGGTTTCCACGTTTATTAATACGTTTTCTTTTCGCCATAAATCGTGAAATAATGACTAGAAAGCAAACGATATATTTTAGAAGACTTGTTTAAATTTTCGACAGCTAAAATGATAATTATTTGAGTTGCGCAATCATGGCCTGACTAGAAATTAAGAACTGCTTATTTTTTTAGAAAACATGTTTTAAAAATGAGCGCCGTAATAAATAAAAAGAAAACATGAACTTCAAAAATGCATTTACCCTAAATTCGGGCCTACAAGTCAAGTTCTTCAAGCCTGGAAATATTTCCAAAATTAGAGGTTAATTTAGACGGTTATAAAACGAAAACTCACGCCACCGATTTGTCCATACTTCTGAGATGAGGAAGTATTTACATGATTTACATTATTCGGACCGTTGTCCTCATCTCCATTGCCATGTTTACGAAGTTTCGGCCGCTACCTTCTTCGGGTGCTAGGAATGTTGAACCGAACCCTTTATTTCGATCACAGGGGTATATCATTCTCATTCCATGTGCGATGCCTCTTCCGAATGTCATGTAGTTATCTCCCTTTAACTCAACTCCCAAAGTTATTTGTGCATCAGTTGATCAAAACTATGAAAGTGCATCATAGTGTTTGGGTCAAAACACTATGAAAGTATAAATCCAGACTTTTATAGAAATATTTACATAAAAATAGACTTTTATAGAAAAATAAACATTTTAGAAGGAATTTTTTTTTTGGTGTGTTTTGAAGTAATAAACTTATCCCTTATTAATTACTACGCATTAGCAAACAATATAATCTATCTCGTCTCATTCCTGATATGAGCTAAATACCAGGTTCTATGGACTTGGTTGGCAACCTTCTGCGGGAAAATCTTCTGTCCAGTAAGTTATATCTCTTTCAAGACATGATCACCCAAGCGTGTTTCACGTATGGCACTTAAGTAAATGCTAAGGGTCATTCAGTCACTTAAGTGCCATACGTGATACACGCTTGGGCGATCATGTCTCGAAAGAGACATGACTGACTGGACAGAAGATTTTCTATCCTTCTCTTTAAACTATAGCTGAAAGTAGAAAAAAACGGATTGTATTAATAAATAGTAATTAGTGGGGGACCAGTTTATTACTAAATAACAATAGAAAACCGACCCTCCACTTATTGCCCAGTAGAAGCTTTACTTATATTTCAAACTATTATCTTTATCCAGTCAGTTAAGTACCATACGTGATACGCGCTTTGGTTGATCATGTCTCGAAAGAGACATTACTGACTGGGCAGAAGATTATCCCGCAGTAGGTTGCCATTGCTTTCTGCGGTAAAATTTTTGTTACCATAAAACATTTTTGAAGGAAAAAATTATTATCAGCGATAGATTTTTTAATACAAAATAGAAAAAATTTTCAGTTTTCTAAAATAAAAAAAGATCATTTTCTTTTCATCAAAATCTGACTAAATCAACCTTCTCACAATAATCAAACATTAAAAAATACCTTAAAACCCGAACTTTTTTGGCATTTAAATAACCCACAGAGGTGTTGATATGCAGTTAAACTAAATAAAGCTCAATATTTACATACAGTCAGATATCTACCTATATGAACCGAAATACTCAACAATGAACATGATTTATACCTACATATAGATCCAGGTATAAAAATCCAATGATCGACTGCATTGGCTACCTAGTGAATATTTTTGGCTTCATGTATAAAAAAAAACCTTTTGTCTACCTATAGACTCAAGTATAAACCGATTTTTTTTCCCGTAGACACAAGAATAGACGCGCTGAATGTTAAAACAACATCATATAGACTCATGTATAAACCCGGTAATCCTATACCTATATCAGTCAGTCAGTTAAGTGTGACACGCTTGGGCAATCATGTCTCAAAAGAGACATGACTGACTGGCAGAAGATTATCCCGCAGTAGGTTGCCATTAACTTCTGCAGTAGACTGGTTGCCAACAAAGGCTATAGAACCCAATCTGTCCTATTATTTGACTCATAGCTAGAATGGGAAGAGATGTATTATATTATTAAGTAGTAATTAAATGGGGGATCAGTTTATTACTTTATAACAATATTAAATTGATCCCCCATTTTATGCCCAGTAGAAGCCTTAATCATCTAATATTTATCTTAATATTCAGTCAGTCAGTTAAGTGCCATACATGATACACGCTTGGGCAATCATGTCTCTTTTGAGACATGACTGACTGGCAGAAGATTATCCCGCAGTAGGTTGTCATTACTTTCTGCAGTAGACTGGTTGCCAACAAAGGCTACAGAACCCAATTTGTCCTGTTATTTAACCCATAACTTGAAGGAAGAGACGGATTAATACCTTTCCCAAGGGTATTTGCGCGTAAGTGAATGCAATGAATTCAACTGGAATTTGAACTCGGCTCCACCCGATTTCTCGTTCCGAGCCGATATCCACTGCACCACAACGCACACGACGTATACTTACATATAGATTCAGGTATAAACTCGACTAATTTCTACCTGTCTAGTCAAGTATAAACACGACTTATACCTACATATAGACCCAGCTATAAACCTAGTGAATACAAGTGTAAACTTATCTAATTTCTACCTATACACGCAAGCATATGCACGACTTATACTTACATATAGACTCAAGTATAAAATCGACTAATTGCCTCAAGTATAAGCATGAGTCATAAACTTCACTTCTTTCCACCTTTTCTTTCATTGATATCATTTACATTATTCCTCGTAACCATTTTAACAGTAACTCTCAATCTTGTGCTATTGTTGTTGCACTTTGTATTGAGTGAAATTTAGTAATAAAAAATGTCCACTCAGATTCCGAAGGCTATTCGTTGAGTCTTTTGTGCTTTTGAATAGGGCAGGCCATGATGAAAATGATTTCAGTAAAAAAAAAAAAGAAAAAAATGCGGAAGACCCGAGTTATTCTTTAATAACTAATTTAAAAAAGAAACCAAACGAAATTGGAACTGTGTATCTTTTCCCGATCTGTGCCGCGGGTAAAATATCATAATCTCTTGTTCTTATCTTCATCTAGGTGATTATCTACGAAGTGATCATTTAGGTAATCATCGACATTATGGGAATCTCGGTAAGTCGATTTGTTGGTCTCTTCTCTGTTGTCTTGTCACGCACCTCCTAGAAAAAAATATCTTAGTTACCATGACACGACAATATCCCGTAGATGAACTTGATCTCGCGACCTCTGCCGGTGAAGTACTGCATGCTGACACCTTTTATAATGTTTTTTTTTATTAACACTATTATCTTATTATATAAAATCCTACATCTATACTTTTGTATATATATATATATATATATATATATATATATTCTTGAATTTTTTTTAATATTCTACAAATCCATGGGTAGTAAATATTTCGCAGCTAAGGAACCGTTCCTCAGACCCAAGTCATACAACAGTTAATGTTTAAAATCACCCAGAAAACAAAATTATTTTGTAGATCGCCTTTACAAATATCGATTCTCGGTATGAGCAGGTGGGTGTCTGCCTGTGTGTGAGTGTTTTCTGGGTGATTTTAACCATTAACTGTTGTATGACTTGGGTCTGAGGAGCGGTTCCTTAGCTGCGAAATATTTACTACCCATGGATTTGTAGAATATTAAAAAAAATTCAAATATATATATATATATATATATAAAATAACATAATAATAATAAAATAACGAAAGAACAGTTTTTAAAAAGTGTATTTATTCTAACTTATTTCACTTTAACAAGCTTCTTCAGAGATTGTTTTAAAAACGAATGAAGTTTTCTAAAACAAATTTTAAAAATCCAGAGACATTATGTTGAATGAGGTTTGATTTCAATGATCAGATACGTGCCACGTGTAATAAAAAAAAATAGATAAATATTTTTAAATGTAAAGAACAAACAAAAAAAAACTTTTGTCTGTCTGTGCTACGTGTAATAAAAGCAATAGAGGCTTATTTAAATGTAAGTGTATGTTTGTGAATCAATCAACATACTGTCTCTGGATTTTTTTAATTGTTTTTTTAAAATTTGAAGTAAGTTTTTAAATCATTCGTTATTAAAATCTCTGAAGAAGCTTGTTAAAGTGAAACATGTTAGATCAAAGTCACATTTTTCTACCTGTTCTTTACTATATATATATATATATATATATATATATATATATATATATATATATATATATATATATATTTGTGTATTTAGGCAGCAAATGTTTTAATTATGTCAGATTAAATAAATCGCAAACAATATCTGCGCTTATTTTTAATAAAATCCGTTCATATTCAGAGATAATCTTTCGCGTATTACAATCAACAGATGTCATAAATGAGCTGTAACGTTGACAGGTGTTATTTTCATTCATTTCTTAAGGTACCTAATTACATTCGTTACCATAACTCACACCCTGAAGATGACCTCGGAAAGAGGTTGAAAGTACTTGGGTACCTTAAGAAATGAATGAAAATAACATCTTTCCACGTTACAGCTCATTTTTGACATCTTTTGATTATAATACGCGAAAGACTATCCGTGATTATGAACGGATTTTTATTAAAAATAAGCAAACATATTGCATATATATATATATATATATATATATATATATATATATATATATATATATATATATAGTGTATCGAGGCAGCAAATAATTTTCTAAACATATACTGTTAAATATCAGAGACAATGAATGTCTATTATGTTTAATCATGAGCCGTTCTAAACGTCGTATTTTGGCTTTAATTTCAGTTGAAAATAAAGACAAAAATTCTCCAACATTTGGATAATTATTTATTAATTTGTTTCTAAGCTTTCGGCTCACATGAGCCATCTTCAGAGAGGTTATAAGGACGGTAACACAAAAACATCCAGCATCAGCAACGATTTGATTTTGTGTTGACTTAAAACTCCGCTAAGCAACGACAACAGTTACCAAAAAATACCAAATGCATTTCGCAAATTTGCAATCCGGTTCTATGACGTCACACCGCGTGATAGCGCGAAATGACAACAGAACCATATATTCAAATGCAATGTAATGTGCTATGACCAGATTTAAACGTGATTTTATTAAGTGTGGGTTGTTTGGATTTAATGTAGATGGCCTCCAGTATCTGAAGGTTACTGTGTGTGAGTGAGGATTATTCTTTAAATAATTAGATTCTTGTAAAAATTTAAATTATTATTTAAATTTAGATTCGTGTAAAATCTTCTGTACAATAAAGACGGAAGCTGATGATGGTTCGCTTGAAATAAGTGTATAATTCCGATTTACCATGAAATAATGTGTCTGCCGAAATTTCATATATATGTGTGTGTGTGTGTGTGTGTGTGTGTGTGTGTGTGTGTGTGTGTGTGTGAGGCATATTGAGAGAAAATAAACAATTTAATTAAAGTAATTTTATTTGATTTACTCAACAAATGCTTTAACAAGAAAAAATACTTGTTACAAAATAAATTTAATATTTAGTATAATAGCCTATTGCTTTGATCACAGCCTTCATTCTGTCAGGCATTGACATCACAAGCTTCTTTAATGTATCTAATGGTATCTCCTGTCAAGCAGCTTGTATTTGTTCCCAAAGTGTATCTTGTGAAGTAACATTAGATTTCTCAATTTCTTATCCAAAATATCCCATAGATATTCAATAGAATTGAGATCAGGGCTTTGTTGGGGCTAATTCAAATACCGAAGCCTTCCTTCCTCTTCCTTTTTAGTTAAAATAGTTCTTGTCTTAATATTTTGGCACGGTACTCTCTCTCTATACAGAGTGACCAAAAACTTTACATAATTTTGTAGTCTAATAACATAACAAATTCTCCCTCAAATGAAACGATCTCAAATTTTAGCAAAATGTGTAAAACCTAAGAGAATTAAAGAATCTACCAAGAAGCTAGATCGGTTGTGCCACTGATAATGACAATGGTCACTACATTCATCTGAGTTGATATCTTCTGATTTCTTTCTTTAGGGCTATGGGAAGGAATAGATCTATATCTATCCTCTTCCTAGAGGAAATTAAGTAGAGAATTAATTAAGCACTGGAGAATGTTACGCAAGACATGCTACTGCGTGTTTTGCAAGACTACCGAATTGACGTGTGTCATGTCACAGGTGGTGCATATATTTACGAAACTTTATGGAATCCAGTAATTTTTCCATGCCTAAATTGAAATTGAAATTTTAATAATAAATAAGTTATCTTCAAGCTTTAAAATTAGCTTTAATAGAAAGCCAAGTGATTAAATGTAGTAAATTTAGTAAGCAAAATACCCTGGTGTATTTTAAACTGAAATTACATTGATCAAAATCAAACATTTTCTAAATTTAAAAAAAAAGTTTTAAAAGTTTCAAATTTTACGCCATTTTTCATCGATTGTAAACAGAAACCAATTCTCGGTTTTAAAAGATCTTACAAAAATAAAATACAACTCGCTAACACATTATTTTCTTGAATTTTACCGAATTTAAATTTACTTTAAGTTTACTTGAAACCAGAATTAATTGCTTTCTGCTTGAAAAATGTTTCAAAAAGCATTTCTCAATTACGGTAGCCTTGTTATCACAGCTGTCAACACTTTATCAGCACCTTATCAGCAGCCGACAACTGATGATTTACAGTATCCGGCCAAAAATATGGGAGACGAATTTGGTATAAATCTTATTCATACAAATCGTATTTTTTTTAATTTTTAACTATGTTAAAATTAAGAATTTAACAAAGTTTTCAGCAATTATTCAATATTTGATTAAATTTTAGTTCGTTTAGCTTTGTAGGCTTACGTTTGAAGATGTTTTATGAAAAATAAAAAATAAAATAATATAAAACTTTCTTTTTAAAAAATTACTATTTAATAACAAAATTAAAATAACGGCAGAGGTAACTCAATTTATGAAGTGTTATGGCATTTATTAATTTTTATTTTTAATATCTATTTTTCATATTTTAGGTACCTCCACAAATTGTGAATTTCACAATTGTTTTTTTTTTTTTCAACAAAATTAGAAAATTAAGAATTAAAATGTAAAAGTTGCTTTAAATATTTATGGAATGACTTGCATAACAGGCTGCTGAATTTTATAAACGTCTTGCAAAGACTTGAATCAGAATCAAAAGGCGATTTCTATCGTTTTCCATGTAAAAGGAATAACCCAAAACACTTCTAAAATAAATACGACCCCTATGGAAACTTGTTATGACCCCTATGGAACATCATACTTAAATGAACATATTTATTTACAAACAAAAAAATTTTTTTTAATTATTTTAAAAATAAATTAGTGAAAAATTCTTATTAATTTTTTAATTTTTTTATAGGCAACATAATCATCAATTCTTAACTAAAATAAAGGACAACAGTTCTTTAAAATATTTTTAAATATTTTCAAACTTTATGAATTATTATAATAATTAAAAAAATGAAAACAATTACTTTAAAATTTTATTAGTAATCGAAAAAATTTTTCTTAAGACTTTAAGTCCTTAATTATTATTATTTATTTCAGCAATTAAAAGCTTATCAAATTAAATTAAATCAGAGTTTTATTGCATTTTTATTTTACTCTTTGGAGCAGATTTTCGAATAGTGCCGAATAATTTTAAATAAAAAAATAGATGGTTTATATTCCTTGATGAGTTCTGCGTTTAAATAATAAAAATATAATTTGCAGAAATTGATATTTATTAAAATTTAATGAATTTACGTGGAGGGAGGTAAAAGAGTTTTCAAAAAGTTTTTCATCAATATTTTGAAAAAATAATAATTTCAAAAATAATTTCATTCATTTGTGAATGAGTATTGAAAGTTTCATTAAAATCTGACAATTATTTGGATTTTGCGAGAATTTCCAAATTAATGTGTTTGTCACCGAAAAAGTGAGTTCCGTAAAAATTACGTGATCGATTGTAAACAGTCGTAAAATTTTCTGCAACGCTAACTCAAATCAAAACAAAGTTTTCTGTCAAAATTTCGAACATGTTAAAAGGGATTTAAAATTTTATAAAATAAATAAAAATAAGTTTAATCTTTCATCTTAATAATATTATAGAAATTTTGATGGAAAAAGCTCTTTTTGTTAAGTTTTGGACCTTTTTAATTCATGCTATGCTGGGTTTTTTTTTTTGCGATTTAATGGAGGTACCTAGTTTATATGGAGAGGAGGAGAAGATGAGTCTAGACTTGAATAGGTCAAGAATGTAGTGATTAGGGAATGATATTCTTCGGAGTGTGATCCATAGCGGCAGTGGTTCGTGAAGCTGTTTGAGTGTAATTTACTTCTCCCTGATCGGAATACGGAGAGCAAGATTTGCTACTATGTAAATGGCATTGCGGGTCCTAGCCTCCTTCCTCATTGCATGTCCCATGAACTTTAGCTGTCTTATTTTGATGCTCAGTCTTAATTTCCTTTCCGTTTCCATGCTTTCCAAAACCTCACCTGCTCCATCCATGATATCCGCAGCATCCTTCTGTATAACCACATTTCAATTGCTTCAACTTTTTCCTTAATCTATGCTGTGTCTTTTGCGATGTAGTGGAGCTACCTATATTAGAAGCTTTGGTTATCACCGATGCATCTCACTTCACACGGAGTTCGTTCCCAAACTGAGTTCTATGTACCCTTAGTGGTAGACTCATCAGTGGGTACAGAAATAACAGTTTGTGAGTTTATAGCTAAGCTCAAAGCATTTCGTAGAAAACTTCGGCTGTGGCAGGGAAATATCCAACCTGGTACATTTTCTATGTTTAGTGCTGCAACGAATTTCATCATCAAAAGCCATTATCTGAGACCAACATCATAAAATTAGAAACTGAACAACTTCTTCTTCTTCTTCTTCTTCTTCTTCTTCTTCTTCTATGTGCCCTGTCCCTTCAGGACATAGGCGAACATGGTTCTCCACGTCTCCCTATCCCTTGTGGCTCTTAGTATGTTTGCTCCTGTTACACCTCACAACCCCCGTTCTGCCATCCACTAGCTCAAGCCCATAAATCTAGCATATAAAAGTATAGAAACTATCATGGCCACAAAATGAGTAATCAGTTTATACATTGATTATATTATAGAATTGATACCCCATTTTAAATCCCCTTTATATCCTTGATACCATTTTAATAATGACTTCTGTAGTCCATTTCTTTTCTATTTCTTCTATGTGCCCTGTCCCTTCAGGACATAGGCGATCATGGTTCTCCACGTCTCCCTATCCCTTGTGGCTCTTAGTATGTTTGTTCCTGTTACACCTCGCAACCCAGTTCCGTCATCCACCAGATCAGGCGCTGCAAATATGTTATCCGCTGCCTTCCTCTGTCTCTCCTTCCTTCTATCTGGCCAGTCAATATCAGGTTCTCCAGGCTCTCCTTCCTCATTGCATGTCCCAGGAACTTCAGTTGTCTCTTCCTGATGCTCAGCATCAATTTCCTTTTTGTTGCCATTCTTTATAACATCCTTTATGTTATCCGCTGCCTTCCTCTGTCTCTTTTTCCTTCTATCTGGCCAGTCAGTATCAGGTTCTCCAAGCTCTCCTTCCTCTTGCGTGTCCCAGGAACTTCAGTTGTCTCTTCCTGATGCTCAGTATTAATTTCCTTTTCGCTGCCATTCTTTCCAGAGCACTGATAAGAAGAATAAAGTTCTTCTCAAAAAGAAACTGATGGATATTTTTCAAACCTTGGTGCAGATGAAAAGGTTTAACGTAGGAATCTATTTACCGTAAATGGTGCAGACTGGGACAGGTGTGCAAGAGGAACTAGTAGAGCCCCAAAATGTGATGTGTACTTTGAGAAAAAACATTGTGTGATTTTAGTTCTCGATGCGAAATTCAGACAAACGGTGTTGCTAAACGTCTTATTCGAGCATTGTTTTTATTTCCATCAACATGGCTTTTTTGAGTCAACATTTTCAGTGTTGTTAGGAATCAAATCAAAATGCAAATCAAAACTCAAAACTCTTGAGCACGATCTTCGTTGTGCCATTGCTAAAGTGTCCTCTCGAATAAAAAAAAAGCATATCCATATCATTAGTATTGCTTAGTTTTGGTATCAGTAATTGAATAGTTTTTATTTTTTGTTTGTTTGTTTTTTGTTTGTATTTTTACTTAGTAATGATCATTACCGAAAGAATGTGCGTTGTGGTGCAATGGATATCGGCTCGGAACGACAAATAGGGGAGCCGAGTTCGAATTCCAGTTGAATTCCTTACATTCACTTATGCACAAATACCCTTGGAAAAGATATATATCCGTCACTTCCCTCCAGTTATGGGTTAAATAATAGGACAGATTATGTTCTATAGCCTTGGCTGGCAACCAGTCTACCGCAGAAAGCCCAGTCAGTCATGTCTCGGAAAGCGTGCATCACATATGGCACAGAACTGACTGAATAAAGATAATAGTTGGAAACATAAGTAAAGCTTCTACTGGGAAATAAGTGGGGGGTCGGTTTTCTATTGTTATTAAGTAATAAACTGATCCCCCACTAATTACTACTCAGTAATACAATTCGTCTCTTCTAACTTCAGCTATAGTTTAAAGAGCAGGATAGAAAATGTTCTGCCCAGTCAGTCATGTCTCTTTCGTGACATGATCATCCAAAACGCGTATTACGTATGGCACTTAACTGACTGAATGAAGATAATAGTTGAAAACATAAGTAAAGCTTTTACTGGGAAATAAGTGGGGGTCGGTTTTCTATTGTTATTAAGTAATAAACTGATCCCCCACTAATTACTACTTATTAATACAATTCGTCTCTTCTAACTTCAGCTATAGTTTAAAGAGCAAGATAGAAAATGTTCTGCCCAGTCAGTCATGTCTCTTTCGTGACATGATCGCCCAAAGCGTGTATCACGTATGGCACTTAACTGACTGAATGATCATTAGCAGTTACTTAAGTGTCATACGTGATACACGCTTGGGTGATCATGTCTCGAAAGAGATATAACTGACTGGACAGAAGATTTTCTCGCAGAAGTTTGCCATTACCTTCTGCGGTAGACTGGTTGCCAACCAAGTCCATAGAATCGAATCTGTTCTGCTATTTCACTCATAGCGGGAAAGAGACGAGATGGATTATATTGCATGTTAATAAGTAGTAATTAATGGGGGATAAGTTTATTACTTCAGAACAATAGAAAAATGATACTCCATTTTATGCCCAGAAAAAGCTTTAATTATGCTTCCAACTCATATATTCCGTCAGCATCCATAACTATTTACTTCTGTTTTAATAGCAAATCCAATAGAAATCGTCGAAGTAAAACTGTCAGTTTCTCCTGAAAATGAACTCTAATCAGTTGTTAACTGGGGCAAGTAATGGCTGACGCTAAACTCCAGATTAGCAATTTACTAACGGACTCATGTTTTCTAGTGGGTTGATTGTATTGAATAAACTGATTGGTCTATTGATGAGACAATTTTTCTCATCTGAATCCATTTTGCTCCTTTATAAACATACAAGTCACTACTGTGATTCTTCCTCTTCTTCTATGTGCCTTGTAGGCGATCATAGCTTTCCACGTCTCCCTATCCCTGGTGGCTCTTAGCACGCCTTCTCCTGTTTCACTATGCAACCCCCGTTCTGTCATCCATTAGCTCAAGCCCATAACTCTAGAATACATATGTATAAAAACTAACATGGCTACAAAATGAGGGATCAGTTTGTATATTGATTATTATATAGAATAGATCCCCCATTTTATACCCACATTATATTTTTTACAAAGTTGGTATATATATATTCTCCTTCTATGTGCCCTGTCCTTTCAGGACGTAGGCAATCATGGCTTTCCATGTCTCACTATCCCTGTTGGCTCTTAGTATGTTTTCTCCTGTTACAGCACGCAACCCCCGTTCTGCCATACACCTGCTCAGGCCCTTCAAATATGTTATCTGCTGCTTTCCTCTGTCTCTTTTTCCCCCTCTATATGGCCTGTTAGTATCAGGTTATTCAAGCCCTCGTTCCTCATTGAATATCCCAGGAACTTTAGTTGTCTCTTCCTGATGCTCAATATTAATTTCCTGTTCATTTCCATTCTTTCTAACACCTTATCTTTACTTACATGCTCGATTCAAGATATCCGCAAATCTTTCTGTAGAACCACATTTCAATTGCTTCAAGTTTTTCCTTCATCTTTGATGCTATTGTCCAGCATTCACTGCCATATTGAAGGATTGACAGCACGTAGCAATCCAGTTCTCTCTTCCTAGTTTCTAGCGAAATTGTCCTGTTTCTTAATTCTCTTCTCAGCTGCTGGAATGCATCCTTGTGCTTTTGGATCTCAGGAATATAAATGTATAGAAATTGCTGTGGTCACAAAGTGGGGGTCAGTTTATATATTGATTGTAATATGGAATTGATCCCCCACTTTATATTCAACATCCTTCTGTAGAACCACATTTCAATTGCTTCAAGTTTTTCCTTCATCTTTGATGCTATTGTCCAGCATTCACTGCCATATTGAAGGACTGACAGCACGTAGCAATCCAGTACTCTCTTCCTAGTTTCTAGCAAAATTGTCCTGTTTCTTAATTCTCTTCTCAACTGCTGGAATGCATCCTTGTGCTTTTGGATCTCAGGAATATAAATGTATAGAAATTGCTGTGGTCACAAAGTGGGGGGTCAGTTTATATATTGATTGTAATATGGAATTGATCCCCCACTATATATTCAGCATACTTCTGGAGACTCACATTTCAATTGCTTCAAGTTTTTCCTTCATCTTTGATGATATTGTCCAACATTCACTGCCATATTGAAGAACTGACACCGCATAGCAATCTAGTACATTGTTTCTAGTGAAAGTTTCCTGTGTCCTGGAACGCCAATTCGCCTTCGGATCTTTGTGTCGCACTTTCCGTCTTCTGTTAGAACACTTACCAGGTATTTAAAATTTTGTAGCAGCTTGATTTTAGTATCCCCCACCTGTATTTGGCATTTTGGGTTGCTCTTTTTGCTGATGACCATGCATTCATTTTTCTTGCAGTTTATTTGTAGTCCTTTTTTGTCACCCTTTTCAGCTACCTTCTGTAGGAGGTCTTGTAGTTTATTAAAAGCTACAAATTACAAGAATGTGTGGAAGTTTTATGATTGCCTATGTCCTGAAATCACTGGAGTTATAAGACAAGAAATAACAGTCTTAAGAAGTCTTAATTTTTTTTTATAAATGACGAGCAATTATTAATCATTTTTAACTCGTATTTTTCATCTGATTTTTTTCTTCTTCCACCGAGGAATAACAGTCTTATGCTGTGAAAATTTCATAGATTAATTTTTGTCAATGATTAATTTTGTAATCATATATTCTTTTCATTTTATTTAATTTCTCGTATAAAGAAGTAAATAAAAAATATATAGCTTACGTTTCCGGCATTCAGCAAACCCACACAATCCATTCCAATCAGATTACGACAAGTATCACTTAGTTGAAAATATAAAATAAAACTTAGTTTACTTGCAATATATATTCTTATAAAAGATGGAGAAAAATTATTATAAATCATATATCTCAACTTATAAATAAAACTTTGTCTGCGTGTGTGTGTGTCTGTGTGTGTGTGTATCCGTTACCTATAGACTCCGAAACGGCTGAACCGATTTTCTTGAAAACTTACACAGTTGTACTATAAGCGTCTGCGAGTGTTCTTAACTAGGTTTTGTGTCGAGGTACCCCCGATAAATATCGAAAATCGATAATCGAAAAAATTGGGTTATAGAAGGAGTGGCCCGATTTTAGTCAAATTTGATACACTCATAGACAAAGACATAAGAAACGATATTCAGAAGTTTCAAGGTTGCAATTCTTACAACAGTGCAGAAAATCGATAATATATAAATATATATAAAAGGCAAGATGTGTGTGTGTGTGTGTGTGTGTGTGTGTGTGTGTGTGTGTGTGTGTGTGTGTGTGTGTTTATCTGCCTGTATGTATGTATTTTTTTAGCCCTTTTATTTTAGTTTTTGCTTCGGGTTTGGCTCTAAGTAGGTATAATTGTAATTCTTAGTCTCAGCCATGATACCATTTACTCAGATGACTTATTTAGCCTTCAAAATTCAGTTTACGACGAAACAAACTTATTTGATATCGATACCAGCAAATCAAAATTTGACTTACATCCATTCATTTTTCTTTCAGTCTACGGTTTCGCTTTAACTGGAAACAACTATTGCTTTTTAGTCTTTCGTGCCAACGTACAAAGAGTCTGAGCTCCAGGACCATGGATTAGTTTTAAAGCTTTCATTACACCCGAGCAATATAGTCTGATAGTCTTAAATATTAGTTGGACAGTTAAATTTAATCTTCAAAAATGAGATGCGTAAATTTATATTTAACAAATTTGAACAAAAAATATATATTTAAACAGAAGATTAGGACTGAAGAAGGAAATTACTGGAAAATAATTGAAACTCACCTGAAACAAGAATGTGTAATGCTTCTCATGCCAATGACATTTCCAGCGAGCTTCTCTATGGCATACTGAATTTCTTTTTAATGTGTTCTTCTTGAGTTTATATTTAAATTTGGGGTCATCAGGAGAGAATGTGCACCGAAGTAGATTTTAGACGAAGCCAGAAACCCAATCCTAAACAGGAATCATTGGATAAATTCCTAATCCTTAAAACAAAAAAAGGAAGTGTGCGAACCGAGCGATAGACGAACTTGTCTACTCTCACTATATTCCGTTCCCATTCTTCACGGTTTTCAATACAGAATGGCAGTCAGCTAAGGTTAAGAACTGTTATGGTACTCTCCTGTGAAGAATGAACTCTTCCTCCGGATACATATGTTACCTGTGTGACTTCGAGAGAGCAGTCAAGTTGGAAGTTAATCAAGAGCAGTCAAGTTGGCAGTCAAATGTGCAGTCAAGTTGGCAGTCAACTAAAGTAGTCAAGTACAACAGTTAACGACAACTACGAGTCGGCAGCTTAATAATACCTTGGATTTACTTATTTCGTTATAACTATTTATTAAAACTTCTTTGAATATATTGTTATACTAAGATCAAATTTGACAGGGAAGCAAAAAACCGGAAGAGAGTTCCACAAAAAAAAGAGGAAACTGTCAGCATAGGACTTATAATAATACGAGAAGAAGTAATAAAGAAAAGAGAACAATAAAAGAACAAAAATTAAAAAGACAGAAGATGACAATTGACACTGAATTTAAATTTTTGAAGGTCAAAGTTGACAGGACAACAAGAAGCCGGAAGAAAGATACACAAATGAGAGAAGAACCTGTTAGAATAGGACTTATAATAATATTAGAAAACGAAACCATAATTAAGAGAAGAATCAAGAAGACAGTAAATAACGATTGAGATCGCATTTAAATCTTTGAAATTCAAAGTTACCTGGACAGCAAGAAGCCGGAAGAGAGTTCCACAAGCGAGAGAAGAAACTGTCAACATAGAACTTATAATAATATGAGAAGAAGAAAACATAATTAAGGAGAAAGAACAATAAAAGAAGAGGAATCAAGAAGACATTCAATAACGATTGACATTGCATTTAAATCTTAGAAGATCAAAGTTGAGTGGAAAGCATGAAGCCTGAAGAGAGTTCCACAAGCGAGAGAAGAAACTGTCAACATAGAACTTATAATAATATGAGAAGAAGAAAACATAATTAAGAAGAGAGAGCAATAAAAGAAGAGGAATCAAGAAGACAGTAAATACCGATTGACAACGTATGTAAATTTTTGAAGATCAAAGTTGACTAGAAAACAAGAAGCCGGAAGAGAACAAGAGAAGAAACTGTTAGCATAGGACTTATAATAACATGAGAAGGAGAAAAGACTTGTATATATATATATTCCTTACTAATCGTATTCCTGGATTATTACCCTGCGTTCCAGTTGTATCTTTGCGTACAATATAGCCTATTTTTGAATCTCAAATATCTGTTTTGTTGTTCATTATTTTGTGCGGTTCCTCACCCGGAATCCACAACAAGAAGTATCCAGAAATCCAATACTAAATAGGAACCCCTACTCCTGTTCAAAGAGATAAACTCTACCTATGTTGAAAAGACCGGTATGAACCGGATACTTGACAAATCTGTCGAAGAACTATAAAGGAATAAATAAATAACCAGAGTTTAGACAGAGAATTAACCGGGAACCAAATCGGGAACATATCCCTATAAAGTGTGCATCTTAATCTATAATCATCTACCTTGAGGTGCTCTTAGTCTTGTAAAGAGTGAACGTTATTTTTTAAAAAATACTTAAAGAAAAGTAAAAGTATAATTTATTTCTGTATAAATTCAACTCGCAAGACATTGATACGAGCATTTATTGTGTTTCCAGAATATTAACTCAATTTTACAAATTAAATGGAGGGAAATTGTCCTGATCTCATATATTATAAATAAGAAGTAATTGGTTTTCTAAAACCTTAAGCATAACAATTTCGTACACTTAACACAAACAAGCCCCAAATACAGAGTAAAATTGCGACTAAATATCTTCTTACTTCTGCTAAATGGTTACCAGGCGCCAGGTCAAGACGAATCCATCAATTGGTCGCCGATGGCTCATTTTCTAATTATCTACAAATCTGGTTCAACGAATAATGAAACGAGAAGTAGAGGAAAATGATGACGAAAGGAAAATGAAGTGGTTGTCACAAGTGACCAGAGGCTCCGCACGTCCCAATTAACAATGGCCTCGCTCATGGTTTTGGACAAGGCTTCATCAATTACCGATAGGCGAGCAATCATGGCCAGATGAGATGACCGGGTGAATCCATTCCCGCCCCAGAGGAATCAAACACGCACTATCACATCGTTTGGATATTTGAATAGGAGAAAGAACACGGCAAAGCTTTTAACTCGGATATTTGAGACATCTACGAAACGCTGGATCCGACGGACAGGAAAAATATTGCGTCAAGCCAATCTTTTAAGTGGAAAGCCTTCATGCTATGAAAGTCGACATTCTAAACTTTTAGTTTTAAAAAGAACATCTGATTTGATGATAAATTTTATTATGGTCATCAGTGAAATAAATATATCATTGGCGTAGTTTTAGTAGTCATCTCTATATAGTGTTTGTCTATGCTTCTTAGATGAGGTAGTATTTACATTATTTGCATAGTTCGGACAGTTGTCCTCATCTCTACTGCCATGTTTATGACGTCTCGGCAGTTGTACACTCCGGTCTTCTTCAGGTGCTAACAATTTTGAGCGAAACCCTTTATTTACCTATAATTCTGATTTTTTCCTTGACATATATATATATATATGGTGTATGTTTAGGTCCTGGAGGCTGTCACAATGCGTTTAGTAAAGTAAAGGAAGGTAAAGAAGTTGTTCATTGAAAGGCACGAATTCACTGGGAGAAACGCAAGTTCTTCCGCCATTCTGAAGATGAGATTTTGATCTCGAAATATTAATGTATAATAAATAGGTAATACCCAAAAACGTCTTTACTTTCCTTTATTTTACTAAACGCATTGTGACAGCCTTCAAGACCTAACCATACACCTAATATAAACAATGCTTCAAGCAAATTAAAAACTTTACTATATATATATATATATATATATATAAGAGTGAACATTGACAACAGCACCCAGCGGTGACATAAATGCATAAAGATTAAATATAGTATACCTTAAAACTACATTTTATTATTCATATATATATATATATATATATATATATATATATATGTTTCGTTAAAAACGATCGACAACGAAGATTTTATTAATTTTTTTAATTTTTCCAGTATTCTTGTATGTTTCCTTCTTTGAAAAAGTGTAAAAATGTTGCATATTTTATTTTACTTTCCAAGCGCTTTCATCCACTTCAGTGGCCATTTTCAAAAATGTTCTTCTTCCGATCTTGTTATTATATCTTCATGTTTTGACTGTAAAGTAAATTTTGTGTTTTTTAAAAAAAGAGTTTTTTTTAAGCCGTCATGTGGTGCGTAGGATTGGGCGTGAGCGTCTGTCTGTTTTTTAAATACTTTCAAAGCTCTATTTCAACTGTTAAGTAATATAAGAAAATTGTTTGATACATATAAATACAGTTAAAAACATTAAAATATAATAAGGGCTTACCTCGGTGAAGAACTAGCGATGATTTATGAGTGCTGTGTAACATTTATACTTGTTTATATTATGCACTTTGATCTCACTTGCGTTTTGTTCTTCTTTTTGTTTTGTCACGACCCATTTTATTTATCTCGCGACTCACTGAAGAGTCGGGACTCACAGTTAAAAAAACCCTGTGTATGTGTTACGTCGGGTTAACAGAATTATGTGAAATAATACAAATCAACGTAACAGTTTAAAAGTAGGTGTATTGACAGGAAAGAGAAGTATTTACAAGAGGTGAGGATTAGTAGAATACAGAACAAGGTAATTAGTATACAGTATCGTCGTAGAGACGTGATAGATTGACTAATAGAACACTTCCGGTGCAATACCGGAAATACCCGACTGACTCGCTCACTCGACTTCCTTACTCGAGTTTTACTCACTACTATTTTATATAGTGATTCGAATAGTCCATTTCCGTGGAAAGGTGGACAGCGCCCCAACAGTATGAATTTCTTTTAAATTTGTTTTAAATAAATGTAATAATTTTGTACTCATACAAATAAATAAAAGAAATATATACATGCAATTCCCATAAATGCAGATCATAAGAAATAAAAGGTGCAATCGATTGACTGTCGTCTTAATAAGCAAAAATGAAAATGATACTGACCTCTCATTTTAACAGATATATTTTTATTAATCGTTTCATCCCAAGCTAGGCTGTAACACCACTGATGCGCAGGGGGGTTACATATGAGAAAAAGATTTGATAGGAGAGTAAAGAGAAAAACGAACCAGTTACAGGGGGTGTCAGAGAAAGGATCAAGAGAAGGATGGGCATACAGGAGTGATGACAGTCGCAAAGGTAAAGAGAAATAAAAAGATATACAGGGTGATGGAGAAAGAATTGGAGTCAAGTGGACAAGACATGGGTATTGACATTGCATTTAAATTCCTGGAGGTTGTAGCTGTCAGGAAAGCAAGAATATGGAAGCGAGTTTCACAAGTGGGAAGTGCGAGAAAAGAAGCTGTTGGAGTAGAATTGTCGGTTGCGTCAGATTGATCTAACTGTGAATAGGTGAGACACAGTTGCCAGTATGGTTGCACGAATTAACTCATGTGGCAGGGTGCGATATATAAATTGCAAATGAAAATAACACTGACATCTCATTTGATGGAGAAGATATGTATTATATTATTAAGTAGTAATTAGGGGGGATCCGTTTATTACTTCGTAACAATATAAAACAGATCCCCCACTTTAGGCCCAGTAGAAACATTAATCATGTTTCCAACTATTATATTCAGTCAGTTAAGTGCCATAAGTGATACACGCTTGGGCGATCATGTCTCGAAAGAGACATGACTGACTGGGCAGAAGATTATCACGCAGTAGGTTGTCATTAGTTTTTGCGGTAGACTGCTTGCCAGCCAAGGTTGTAGAACCAAATCTGTCCTGTTATTTGACTCATAGCTTGAGGGAGAAGAGATGTATTATATTATTAAGTAGTAATTAGTGGGGGATCAGTTTATTACTTCGTAACAATATAAAACCAATCCCCCTCTTTATGCCCAGTAGAAACTTTAATCATGTTTCCAACTATTATATTCAGTCAGCTAAGTGCCATAAGTGATACACGCTTGGGCGATCATGTCTCGAAAGAGACATGACTGACTGGGCAGAAGATTATCACGCAGTAGGTTGTCATTACTTTCTACGGTAGACTGCTTGCCAGCCAAGGCTATTGAACCCAATCAGTCCTGTTATTTAACCCATAAGTGGAAGGAAGAGACGGATTAATACCTTTCCCAAGGGTGTTTGTGCGTAAATAAATGCAAGAAATTCAACTGGAACTCGAACTCAGCTCCCCGATTTCTCGATCCGAGCCCAAAAGATATATTTACCAGAATTTCTCAGAAATATCTCGATATATTAAAAAGTATTGACTTCAACGACAGCCTTCAGACGGCATCGAAATCTCCTGCCTCTCTTCTGGAAGGTCTTCTTGGTGAATGCTGCCATAATCCTTGCCTCGAGTTTATTTTTGTTGTTACAAAGAGTTTTGTTGGTCTCTTGCTCAACTGCGTTCTACGCATAATAATCAAAAATGGGTTACATTCTGGGGAAGTAGGTGGACAGATGTGACGGATTTCCTTCACTCAATTTTAGTTGAAAGACATAAGCAGGTTCAGCACTGAACTCGAAATGCGTACAGCATTGTCCTCATGTGTTCCCAGTTAGAATCAACTGCTTATGAACAAAAAGCACATCCATCTCATTAAATGACATTTTTTTTAAAATGTGTCGGGATTTCCTTTAAATATATTTTTTTCTAAAGTATTTGTCTATACTTCTGAGGTAGTAGTATTTACGAGTATTTACATTATTCGGACTATTATCCTCATCTTTGTTGCCATTTGTACGACGTTTAATAATAGATCATTCTATTTGTCTATATTTCTGAGATGAGGTAGTATTTACAGTATTTACATTATTCGGACTATTATCCTCATCTTTGTTGCCATTTGTACGACGTTTAATAATAGATCATTCTATTTGTCTATATTTCTGAGATGGGAGGTAGTATTTACAGTATTTACATTATTCGGACTATTATCCTCATCTTTGTTGCCATTTGTACGACGTTCAATAATAGATCATTCTATTTGTCTATATTTCTGAGATGAGGTAGTATTTACAGTATTTACATTATTCGGACTATTATCCTCATCTTTGTTGCCATTTGCTTGACGTTTAATAATAGATCATTCTATTTGTCTATATTTCTGAGATGAGGTAGTATTTACAGTATTTACATTATTCGGACTATTATCCTCATCTTTGTTGCCATTTGTACGACGTTTAATAATAGATCATTCTATTTGTCTATATTTCTGAGATGAGGTAGTATTTACAGTATTTACATTATTCGGACTATTATCCTCATCTTTGTTGCCATTTGTACGACGTTTAATAATAGATCATTCTATTTGTCTATATTTCTGAGATGAGGTAGTATTTACAGTATTTACATTATTCGGACTATTATCCTCATCTTTGCCATTTGTACGACGTTCAATAATAGATCATTCTATTTATCTATATTTCTGAGATGAGGTAGTATTTACAGTATTTACATTATTCGGACTATTATCCTCATCTTTGTTGCCATTTGTACGACGTTCAATAATAGATCATTGTATTTGTCTATATTTCTGAGATGAGGTAGTATTTACAGTATTTACATTATTCGGACTATTATCCTCATCTTTGTTGCCATTTTGTACGACGTTCAATAATAGATCATTGTATTTGTCTATATTTCTGAGATGAGGTAGTATTTACAGTATTTACATTATTCGGACTATTATCCTCATCTTTGTTGCCATTTGTACGACGTTCAATAATAGATCATTCTATTTGTCTATATTTCTGAGATGAGGTAGTATTTACAGTATTTACATTATTCGGACTATTATCCTCATCTTTGTTGCCATTTGTACGACGTTCAATAATAGATCATTCTATTTGTCTATATTTCTGAGATGAGGTAGTATTTACAGTATTTACATTATTCGGACTATGTCTCATCTTTGTTGCCATTTGTACGACGTTCAATAATAGATCATTCTGTTTGTCTATATTTCTGAGATGAGGTAGTATTTACAGTATTTACATTATTCGGACTATTATCCTCATCTTTGTTGCCATTTGTACGACGTTCAATAATAGATCATTCTATTTGTCTATATTTCTGAGATGAGGTAGGATTTACAGTATTTACATTATTCGGACTATTATCCTCATCTTTGTTGCCATTTGTACGACGTTCAATAATAGATCATTCTATTTGTCTATATTTCTGAGATGAGGTAGTATTTACAGTATTTACATTATTCGGACTATTATCCTCATCTTTGTTGCCATTTGTACGACGTTCAATAATAGATCATTCTATTTGTCTATATTTCTGAGATGAGGTAGGATTTACAGTATTTACATTATTCGGACAATTGTCCTCATCTTTGTTGCCATTTGTACGAAGTTCAATAATAGATCATTCTATTTGTCTATATTTCTGAGATGAAGTAGTATTTACAGTATTTACATTATTCGGACTATTATCCTCATCTTTGTTGCCATTTGTACAACGTTTTGGTCGAACCCTTTATTACAATCACTGGGAAGCCTCGATTGGAAGTTATGAGTTATCTCCCACTAACCCTGCGAGTTACTTGTTCACCATTTGATATTGAACTCACAACTCTAGGAGTCAAGTCAGGAACTAACCAACGTCTATAGCTTTTGGGCCATGTATTTTTAATGACAAGAAAAACAGAAATTTTGTGACTTATAAACCTAATGTTCAGTAACCCTTTTTTTACCAGAGTTCATATTGCAATTTTTTATGTTAATGTTTTTTTTAATTTTTTTCTCGTATGTTTTTCTAAAAGTAATAATTTTATATTCATACAAATAATGTGTCTAGATCATAAAAAATATACTTATAAATCTTTAATGCTAAAAAAATGTAGTCCTGGGTATGACGGTAAACTTCATCTGGCAGCAAGGCCTCTGACTGGGAGGTTGTGGGGAGTATGGAACCACCTCTTAATTGCTGTTGTTTCAGATCCACCCTAACCCAGAGCGGTAGCACCTGTTAGGGTCTCAACTATGGGCAAATAGTTAACCTCCTAAATTAGGGTCAAGTTACTATGAAAGTCTAAAAATAGACTTTTATAGAAAGATATACATTTTTGAAGGAAAAATATTATCAACAATACATTTTTGAAGGAAACAATCATTACCAGCAATACATTTTAATACAAAACTAGAAGACGTCTTCAGTTTTCTAAAATGAAAACAAAATCATTGAAATCTGATTAAATCAACCTTCTCACTAGAACTCACTGCTCCAATGAACTTAAGTCACTGGTGCCTCTGCAACAGGTGTTTACTCGTGCAACCAGATTGTCAACTGGGTCCCACCCATTCACAGTTAGATTAACCAAATGCAGACGACAGTTCTACTCCTGCAGCTTCTTCTCTCGCACTTCCCGTCTGTGGAACTCGCTTCCATATTCTTGCTTTCCTGACGGCTACAACCTCCAGGAATTTAAATGCAATGTCAATACTCATCTATTAAGCACTAGTTCTTTCACCACCCCGTATATCCTTTCCTTTCTCTCCACCTTTGCAGCTGTCATCTGTCACCTGTATTCTCATCCTTCTCTTGCTCCTTTTTAACTGGTTCGTCTTCCTCTTCACTCTCTTCTAATTAATCTTTTTACTCTTACGTAGCCCCTGCACATCAGTGGCATTACCGCCTTGCTCGGGGTGATATGATTAAAAACATAAAAATAAATAACAGAACATTAAAAATATATACTTTAAAACCCTACTTTTTTGGCATTAAATAACCCACAGAGGTGTTGATATGCCGTTAGATAAAATTCAAGCTAAAAATTCAAGCTAAATAAATGAACCTAATGAAAAAGGGTTTGTGTTTGATTTATTACACGTAGATAAAATGGGTCCGAATTCAAAATGCGGTTTTTTGAAAACGCTGGCTGTGAGAAAACGAAAATCGACATTGGCTTCTTTAATGCCACTAAAAGTCGGCAAAGGAACAAGTTGAGGTCAAAGAAAACTGCCATCAAACGATTCATTTCCAATTTACAGGAATGTTTTATATCCATGTAAGGAGATTTATATGATATTCAAAATTCAAGTCGAAGGGGAAATTCATCGACCGAATAGAAAATTGATAAATAGATCATAAAAACAACCAATTAAGAAAGTGAATTTAGACGGATGGTGGATGTTGGAAACGGGTCGGAGTGTAATCTTGACCCTTACAAAGAAGATTAGTCATACGGGGAATGTGTTCGAGACTAAAAATTGGGAAGATTTATTACCTGTGTGCAAATTTTCTCGAAAATCAGTCGGCGATTTGTTAACCTACCAAACGGTGGGAAACAAGTTGTTCTTTGGCCGGAGTTAGTGACGGTTTCAAAGATGACAACAATTGATACGGTGTTCGAAAAGAAGAAACATTAATTGTCAAGTAAAGAAAAACACAAATCAAAATGACCGATTCATTCCAAAGATTGGGACGAAAAAGAAAACCTCTCTAACACATGCAGTATAACATTAGCATACTGCAGGTCTGGGAACGAATGAATATATATATATATATATAAGCTCCAAAGGAGAGTCTGTAATGTGATAGGTACTGATCTGGCGACTCGGCTGCAGCCACTTTCCTATCGTCGAAATGTGGCCTCCCTCTGTCTCTTCTATAAATATTTTCATGGCTTCTGCTCGGATGAGCTTAAGTCACTGATGCCTCCTCAACAGGTGTTTACCCGTACAACCAGACTGGCAAGTGGGTCCCACCCATTCACAGTCAGGTTAGCCAAATACAGACGACAATTCTACTCCTGCAGCTTCCTCTCTCGCACTTCCCGCCTGTGGAACTCACTCCCGTATCCTTGCTTTCCTGACGGCTACAACCTCCAGAAATTTAAATGCAAAGTCAATACTCATCTACTAACCACTGGCCTCTATAACCTTCCATTTCTCTCCACCTATGTATCTGTCATCGCACCTTCTTTCTCAGCTTTCTATTGTTCCTTTCTAACTAGCTTGTACTCCTCACTCTTTTCTAATTAATCTTTTTACATTTATGTAACCCCCTGCACATCTTTGGATTTCTGCCTTGCTCGGGGTGAAATGATAAAAAAAATATATATATATAATATTAACTACAGTAATTACAATATCAATAGTAACAGAACTAACTCTGTCAAAACTAGTATTAATTAAGCTATAATTTTAATCGTCATGAACAACCCACCGAGGACGAACTCGGGGGGGAAAAGAAGGAGACATAAAAGAAAAGAATACAAACGAAGTACATGAACAAAAAGCAAGTACTCATAAGAAAGAAAAAAACCCAAGACGAAAACCCTGAGAGCGCTCAATACGAAAGGAGAGCAACAAAGACAGAAAATCTAAGCAAGAGCCAACAAACCTGCCAGAACCAATTTACCCTGACGAGCCGTAGGGTGAAACCTAGGTAGGTTTCTTGGCTCTTGCTTAGATTTTCTGTATATATATATATATATATACTACCGGCCATAATTATTAGGCAACCCTACTTTTTAAAAAAATGATGTATTTCATACTATTTTTGGTATTTATTGCCAAGTGGATAATTCTAAATGAAAATGGAATGGTTCTTTTGTTATTATTTGCAAAATTTTACAAGGCACCCAGGAAGCCTTTGCTTTATTAAGCCAATAAGAAAAAGAGACTAGCATGGGGAAGAGAGCACAAAAGAAAAGAAAACAACCGGTTTCGCTCCCGCTTGTCAAAGTTTTTTAATTGGGAGAACTTAATGTAACCTTTAAGAGGTGCGAAAAATGAAATGGTCAATGATGGGGAAGAGGAATGAACTGCTAGGGACTGATCACAGCAAGACCCAGCAAACACTCTCACTGATAGTGAAATTAATTTTATAAAAAGTCTCTCTCTCACCGGCGCAACGTGGCTTCCCTGTGTCTTTTCTATAAATACTTTCACGGCTTCTGTTCCAATGAACTTAGATCACTGCTTCCCCTTAGGTACGAATTTGCACGAGATACTAGATTAGCAACTAGATCCCACCCTTTTACAGTGAAACCGATAAAATGCAACCGCAATTTCTACTCCAACAGTTTCTTTGCTCGCACTTCCCAACTGTGGAATTCCCTTCACATGATTGCTTCCCCGACGGCTACAATCTCCAGGAGTTTAAATGTAAGGTCAATAGATACCTCCTAACACACTAACCATCTTTCAAACACTCTTCCCATCTACCCAACCCCCAGCGTCGGTATCCTTACCCATCTATCACCCTCCTTCTGACATTTCCTATATCTAATCACTCTTTCTCTTCATCTTCCCCTATGTAACCCTATGCGCAATAGTGGCAGTGGAATGCCATGCTTGGGGTGAAATGATTTTAAAAAAAACTTTATGCGATAGTTATTACCCACCCAATTCGCTGGTTTGTAATTAGATCGCTGTTCAGAAAGAGTAAGCCAGTAGTTATTGCTAAATGCCCGGTATATTTATGATTTCCGTGGTTTGGCGAGAAGGGTGAAAACCTACCTAGGCAAATCTCTTCTGAAGTACAGAAATGTTATTTTTCAGCCAGATGCGTGTTGCGTTTGGCATTTGAATTGTTTTAGCTTCAAGTCGTAAGAACGTTCTGCTCCTTCATCAAATAAATTCTCTAATTTACAAATATAATTGTGGCTGTGGTGCCAGTTACATAAGTAGAATCCCTCAACGGCTTGACATTAAAATCAAACAGCATGAAAATCAGGAACCATACCTAGCAAGAAAATGAACTTATCCGTAACACTTATTGGTTTTCAATTTGTGAGCATCTTATAAAAATAGAGAGTGTGCCATGGAGTTTAATGCGGATTGGTTTTCCGTATTGGCCAATTCACATTCAATTTTTCTTTTGAAAGTGCTAGAGTGTGTATTCATCAGGTCTTGCTGACCCTCGCTGTGTAAACAGCGGGAATGTAGCTGGGCCTTACTGTGATCAGTCTCTAGCAGTTCATTCCCGCTTTCCCATCATTGACCATTTCATTTTTCATAGCAGATACGGATGTTATGAGAAATCAAGAACTTATATATTTACAATTTAATTCGACTTTGTTAAACCATGTAATCCTCTGTGGTAAGATCTAATGACGGCTTCTCCCCGGTATATTGGAGTCACAGGTTCGAATCCTGCCGGAAGAGGGATATTTTTCTAACAAGATTTCTCGAACATTCAGGCTGGTGGACATACATTAGGGACCTCCACACATTTTCGATATCTAAATTTTAAATTGAATTTTTTTAAATAAAAAAGTTTTCTTGAAATTTTATTTTAGTTTTAATTAAAAGCCAAGTAATTAAACTTACTATTTCCAGTAAGAAAAAATACTCTGGTGCGTTTCAAACAGAAATTACATTGATTTGAATCTAAAAATTTTCAATTTTTTTAATCTTTCAATTTTTCGGCCATTTTTAAGCGATCGACACATTTGTAAACAAAAGTTAATTCTCGGTTTTAAAAATCTTGCAAAAATAATATATACATCTGTGAGACATTATTTTTGGAAAATTAGCAAATGTAATGTTAAATTAATCTGATTTACACAAGTATTACTTATTTATAGCGTGAGATTTAGAATTAAACTATTTCTTAATCACAAAGTTGAATTTTTTTACCTGTACACCGTATATCAAACGTGTTAACAAGTTGTCAGATTAGAGATAAGATAAGTGCATAGCGATCGCAAATGACAAAATTGTACAAACTCTGACCTTTTAATTTGCACATAGAAATTACCATACAAAACAAAAACTTCAAATAAAAAAATTCAAATTATCTTAAAAATAGGGAGGCAGAACGATTTGTATTAAACTTTTCAATTTTCGATTATTAAATATAAACTTCGCTTAATTAGTCTTTAGATTAACCCTAACATATCTTTGAAGTATTTCAAAAAATATTTTTGAAACTTTATAAATTATTATAATTTAAAAAATGCAAACAATTCTTTTAAAATTCTTTTAAAATTTCATAATAATCGGAAAAAATTTTCTTCAAACTATAAAGTCCTTAATTTTAATTATTTATCCAAGCAAATAAAAACTTATCATATTAAATAATGTCATACTTATACTGCATTTTTCATTTTACTATTAGAAGCAGATTTTCGAAAAGATTTTTCGAAAAGAGGGGTACAATTTTTCAAAAGAATAATAGACTATTTACATTCCCCAATGAATTCTCCGTTTAACTAATAAATCTATTTATCACAACAAAATTTAATTTCTTAAAAGTTCATGAATTTACGTGGTGTATGGGTAACAGATGTTAAAAAAATATTTTTACTAAGATTTTTTCAAAATAATAATTTCCAAAATAATTTCATTTATTTGTGAATAAGTCCTGACAGTTTCATTAAAATCAGACAATTATTTGATTTTTGCAAGTATTTCCAAATTAATGTTTGTCACCGGAAAAAAAAACTGAGGGATGCAATATGACGTTTGCCATTGTAAACAGTCGTAACGTTTTGGTTACCCGCTAACTCTAATCAAAACAAGAATTTCGAACGTGTTAGAAAAGATTTTAAAAATTTTTAAATAATTAAAAAATAATTTGATCTTTCCTCTTAATAATAATATGAACATTTTGATGGGAAAAGTTCGTTTTTATTAAGTTTGCGGCTTTTTTAGTCACACTATGCGGGGTTTTTTTTTTTGGTTTTTTAGCAATTTGGTCGAGGTACATTTTTTTTTTAATCATCTCACCCCAAGCAAGGCATTCCACTGCCACTATTGCGCATGGGGCTACATAGGGGAATGGTTAAAAAGAATCCAAGAGGCTGTATATTAATAGAGGTATAGTTTCATTGGCTAGATACGTGTCACGTGTGATAAAGCAATAGAAATATATATATATATATATATATATGTATATATATATATATATATATATATATATATATATATATATATATATATATATTCTCAGATGTAGTGTACTTTTAGGAGAGACAGAATGTAGGATTTTTATGTTATATACGTTTATTTATACAAAGACGATGAAGTCATTGATTTATCAAGGCTTGTAAATTTGAGGACGTTCAAGAATGTCCATCAGGTGGATTAAAAGGTCAGTCAAAGCATGAAGAGGACACGTTGTGTCTTAATTCAAAGTCAGGGGTAAAGTGTCTGTGTATATAAACAGCATAATAAATTCTCCATTGGCTCCTCGATAAAGTCACTCAGAGGACAAAAAACGTCGGCTAAGTACAGTTTTTCTTCTTGTCTCTTTATATATATATTTTTTTAGTCATCTCACCCCAAGCAAGGCATTCCACTGCCACTTTTGCGCACGGGGCTACATAGAGGAAGGTAAAGAGAAGGAGTGGTTAGACATAGGGAATGTCAGGAGGAAGGTGACAGATGAGTAAGGATAGCGAGGATGAGGGTTGGGCAGATGGGAAGAGTGTTTGATATAATGGGAGCAGGTTAGTGTGTTAGGAGGTGTCTATTGACCTTACATTTAAACTCCTGGAGATTGTAGCCGTCGGGGAAGCAATCATTTGGAAGAGAATTCCACAGTCGAGAAGTGCGAGGAAAGAAACTGTTGGAGTAGAAGTTACGGCTGCATTTTATCGGTTTCACTGTAAAAAGGTGGGATCTAGTTGCTAATCTAGTATCTCGTTCAAATTCGTATTTAGGGGGCACCAGTGATCTAAGTTCATCGGAGCAGAAGCCATGAAAGTATTTATAGAAGAGACACAGGGAAGCCACGTCGCGCCGGTGGGAGAGAGACTGCAGGCGGTCTGACAAGTCGGTATCTATCACATTACAGACCCTCCTCTGAACCTTATCGAGAAGCCCGAGGAGAACAGCAGGGGCACCCGACCAGATATGGCAGCAGTATTCAATGCACGGGCGGATGGTAGATTTATAAATGTGCAGGATAGATTCAAACGGAAAAAAGTTCCGGGCCCTACACAGAGAACCGACTTTCATAGCAGCGGATTTAGCAATGGATTCGATATAGTCATTCCATTTGAGGTCCGCTGAAAGTGTGAGACCAAGGAGGCGTAGTGTTTTACTCTCTGGGAGGCAAGCCTGGTCCATGCTAATGGGAGGTAGGTGAGATTGTCGATGATGGTTAATTGAGAGTAGCTTCGTTTTAGAAGCATTAAAATTTACTAGCAATTTCTTATCCCAGTCCAATATGGATTGGAGGTCTTTTTCAATCTCGGCTGCGAGGTTAGCTTTGACGCCTACACCAGATTTTTGTAGGAGGCGAGAGTAAACTGTAAACATATGTGCTGTTTTATTATAGAAAAAAAAACAGAAAATACGAGTGTTCATTATGAAGTAAAAATAATGTTCAAACATATATATATTTGAATATTTATTTGTTTAACATTATTATTTTTTAATGGATACTCGTATTTGAGTGGAAAGTTTGTTTAATATTTATACATAGTTGAACAGTACATTAAAACTTCTAATAACCTTAATCGTTTGAGAAATCGTTTGGAAAGTATTGTCTACCTGCAGGAATCGAATCTGCATACTCCCAACAACGAGGCGACACCATCTTAAGATCAAACGTGTCTTACCAACAGACCCGCGAAAGATTTCATGGTAAACAAGTTCACTTGTGCTGACACCGAGTAAGCGAGGGACCGGATGTTTGCCCTCAGAGAGCAAGAAAGTAAATGACCAAGACTAGTCTTTGCGCATCTGGCTCCACGCAAAAGTTCCGGGGGTAAACCAAAAATAAATAAATATCAAATTCCTCTTACGGACCTGTAGCGGAACACTGGATCCTGATTGGTCATCAAATCGCAAAATTCAAAATGCGTCAGAGAAACGGCTTTTCCACAGCTAAAGATAAAATCATTTTGTGAGCCAACCCACGTGACTGGATTGAATATTTAAGGATGGTCTCTAACCGGTCACATCGGTTATTTCAGAGGAGGCGGTTTGCTGAAACACATCAAAGATGTAACTCTCAACTTCAAGTGACCCGGACATTGTCCCCACCTATCTATCTATCTATCTATCTATCTATCTATCTATCTATCTATCTATCTCAGTTTCTTCATGATCTATCTATCTATCTATCTATCTATCTATCTCAGTTTTTTCATGATCTATCTATCTATCTATCTATCTATCTATCTATCTATCTATCTATCTATCTATCTCAGTTTCTTCATGATCTATCTATCTATCTATCTATCTATCTATCTATCTCAGTTTCTTCATGATCTATCTATCTATCTATCTATCTATCTATCTATCTATCTATCTATCTCAGTTTCTTCATGATCTATCTATCTATCTATCTATCTATCTCAGTTTCTTCATGATCTATCTATCTATCTATCTATCTATCTCAGTTTCTTCGTGATCTATCTATCTATCTATCTATCTATCTATCTATCTCAGTTTCTTCATGATCTATCTATCTATCTATCTATCTCAGTTTCTTCATGATCTATCTATCTATCTATCTATCTATCTATCTATCTCAGTTTCTTCATGATCTATCTATCTATCTATCTATCTATCTCAGTTTCTTCATGATCTATCTATCTATCTATCTATCTATCTATCTCAGTTTCTTCATGATCTTTCTATCTATCTATCTATCTATCTATCTATCTATCTATCTATCTCAGTTTCTTCATGATCTATCTATCTATCTATCTATCTATCTATCTATCTATCTATCTCAGTTTCTTCATGATCTATCTATCTATCTATCTATCTATCTATCTATCTATCTATCTCAGTTTCTTCATGATCTATCTATCTATCTATCTATCTATCTATCTATCTATCTATCTCAGTTTCTTCATGATCTATCTATCTATCTATCTATCTATCTATCTATCTATCTCAGTTTCTTCATGATCTATTTATCTATCTATCTATCTATCTATCTATCTATCTATCTCAGTTTCTTCATGATCTATCTATCTATCTATCTATCTATCTATCTATCTATCTCAGTTTCTTCATGATCTATTTATCTATCTATCTATCTATCTATCTATCTATCTCAGTTTCTTCATGATCTATCTATCTATCTATCTATCTATCTATCTCAGTTTTACTTCATGATCTATCTATCTATCTATCTATCTATCTATCTCAGTTTCTTCATGATCTATCTATCTATCTATCTATCTATCTATCTATCTATCTCAGTTTCTTCATGATCTATCTATCTATCTATCTATCTATCTATCTATCTCAGTTTCTTCATGATCTATCTATCTATCTATCTATCTCAGTTTCTTCATGATCGATCTATCTATCTATCTATCTATCTATCTATCTATCTATCTATCTATCTATCTATCTATCTCAGTTTCTTCATGATCTATCTATCTATCTATCTATCTATCTATC
Source organism: Ascarosepion bandense (assembly GCA_037127315.1). Taxonomy (NCBI): domain Eukaryota; kingdom Metazoa; phylum Mollusca; class Cephalopoda; order Sepiida; family Sepiidae; genus Ascarosepion; species Ascarosepion bandense. The sequence goes on from JBBBDQ010002429.1 coordinate 1,480,206, forward strand.
TATCTATCTATCTATCTATCTCAGTTTCTTCATGATCTATCTATCTATCTATCTATCTATCTATCTCAGTTTCTTCATGATCTATCTATCTATCTATCTCAGTTTCTTCATGATCTATCTATCTATCTATCTATCTATCTATCTATCTCAATTTCTTCATGATCTATCTATCTATCTATCTATCTATCTATCTATCTATCTCAGTTTCTTCATGATCTATCTATCTATCTATCTATCTATCTATCTCAGTTTCTTCATGATCTATCTATCTATCTATCTATCTATCTATCTCAGTTTCTTCATGATCTATCTATCTATCTATCTATCTCAATAATTACTTCTATGCAACTTTATCGTGGAACACGAACTCTACTCATATCTTCTTACTAAAGTTTATAATTGAACATTAATTTCCACAGTTAAAGGGAGACAACTACATGGCTTCCAGAAGTGGTATCACGCATTGAATGAGAATGATATACCTTAGTGAGCGTAATAAAGTGCTCGGTTCGAAATTCTTAGCAGCTGAAGGTGGCTTAAGCCTACAACGGCCGAAACATCGTAAACATGGCAATAAAGATTAGGAAAATAGTCCGAACAAAGTAAATAGTGTAAAAACTACCTCATCTCAGAAGTATATACAGATATGCATTAACTTTATAACTATGCCATAACGTATCAATTTATAAATAAACAAAAACAAGCTGTTCCAGAAATTTCGAGAAGGCTTCAGAAAATCTAAATACTACTATAATTATATACGGTTTTAGAAATTTCATGGTATATTTTTCATTTACTAATTTTATCACTACTGCTGTAGCTTGGTATTGAACTCACAACACTTTGGGTCAAGTCACTGGAACACACCAACGTCTATATACACTGGGCTATGTGTTCTTGATCCAAAAGCTTGATAGATAGATAGATAGATAGATAGATAGATAGATAGATAGATAGATAGATAATGAGTCAGTCAGTTAAGTGCCATACGTGATACAAGCTTTGGGCGATCATGTCTCAATAGAGACATGACTGACTGGGCAGAAGATTATCCCGCAGTAGGTTGCCATTGTATTCTGCGGTAGACTGGTTGCCTGCCAAGGCTATAGAACCCAATCTGTCCCACTATTTAACCTATAACTGAAGGGAAGAGACGGATTGATACCTTTCGCAAGTGTATTTGCACGTAGGTGAATGCAAGGAATTCAACTGGAATTCGAACTCGGCTATTGAGACATCCAAATCCTGCTGCAGTCACAGTAAAAGGTTGGCTAATTTGCAACAAAATTTTAAGCATTTCTTTTGTCAATTTTTGTACTCTTTATTCTTCTTCTATTACATTTTCTGTTGTTTTAAATTATTAGCTGTAATTTTGGTCGTATCTTTAAAACTGAACGACGTCGTTGGCCCTAACTGCACGGCACCATCTGCTATATTCGTTCTCTTGTCTTTTCCAGTCCACAAAAATCGCCCTGCCGGTAACGGTAAGTGTCCTTGGCATGGTTCCACTTGTTTTTTTTAACACCACCACCATCACCTGGCCATCTTTCTGCCTTGTTAATATGCTTGATTGTCTAGCATAGTATCTTTCCCCTATACCCACAGAAGAAATATATTAACCCCCCCTTTCCAAACTAACAACCAATTCGTGAAGCATAAATATAAAAGACTGTGTTCCTAGCCTTGATTGGTAATCAGCCTAGGAGAACGACAACTGTGAATTCAAAATTCAACCAACTGAAATTATGCAAATATTACTTGAGGGAGCGTATAAATACAATGACATTTTTAAATCATTTTACCCTATGCAAGAGAGTAAAGCCACTAAGACAGAAAGAAAAGAGAAGAAACATAATTTTAAAAAAGAACAATAAAAGAACAGGAATCAAGAAGACAGTAAATAACGATTGACATTGCATTTAAATCTTAGAAGATCAAAGTTGAGTGGAAAGCAAGAAGTCGGAAGAGAGTTCCACAAGCGAGAGAAGAAACTGTTAGCATAGGACTTATAATAATATGAGAAGAAGAAAACATAATTAAGGAGAGAGAACAATAAAAGAAGAGGAATCAAGAAGACATTAAATAACGATTGACATTGCATTTAAATCTTAGAAGATCAAAGTTGAGTGGAAAGCAAGAAGCCGGAAGAGAGTTCCACAAGCGAGAGAAGAAACTGTTAGCATAGGACTTATAATAATATGAGAAGAAGAAAACATAATTAAGGAGAGAGAACAATAAAAGAAGAGGAATCAAGAAGACAGTAAATAACGATTGACATTGCATTTGAATTTTAGAAAACCAAAGTTGGCTGAAAACCATGAAGCAAAAAAGCAAGAAATACGAAAGAAGAAACTATTAGCATAGAACATACGGTTGCATAGAGCCCATTCAGCTGTAAATTGATGAGACTCTTTGCCAATCTAGGACTGCGCTTAAAGTATAGATCAGCCAGTTAAGTGTCATACATGATACACGCTTAGGTGATCATGTCTCGAGAGAGACACGTCTGACTGGGAAGAAGATTATCCCGCAGTAGGTTGCCATTACTTTTTGAGATAGACTGGTTCCCAATCCAGGCTATAAACCCTAAGATGCTTTGCTATTTAACCCATGGATTAAAGGAGAAGAGACAGATTATTACCTTTCCAAAGGGTGTTTGCGCGTAAGAGAATGCAACAAATTTAACTGGAATTCGAACTCGGCTTCCCGATCTCTAGATTCATCGCCGATATTCACTGCACAAAACGAGGGTCCGCTCAAATAGTATCTATAAAATGCAAATAAATGTCCTTCTAGATTTGCATTGCTCTTCTTTATATCATATTGAGCTTAAATATTACCTTCTTTGTTCCAGTGTATTTATTCTTTTCGAAATTACCCCATGCAAGTCAATAAGGTCACAAAGATACCTGAGGTTATTGGGTGTGAAAAATTAGAAAACAGAAACATAATTAAAGAACGAGAAGAATCGAAGAGTAATCAGCAAGACAACAGATAAAGATTTACCAGAGTTCATATTGCAATTTTATGAAATTAATGGTTTTCTCCCGTATTTTTTACCAGAGCTCATATTGCAATTTTTTTAAGTTAATGTTTTTCTCTAGTATTTTGACCAGAGCTCATATTGTAATTTTATAACGTTAATGGTTTTCTCTAGCATTTTTTACCAGAGCTCATATTGAAATTTTTTGAAGTTAATGGTTTTCTCTAGTATTTTTTACCAGAGCTCATATTGCAATTTTTGACACTAATGATTTTCTCTAACAATAGTCCGAATAATGTAAATACTACCTCATCTCATTTCAATTTTTTAAGATCAAAGTTAGCTAGAAAGCAAAAAAGCCGGTAGAGAATTCCACAAGTGAGAAGTGTGAGAAAAGAAACGGTTAGCATTGAACTTACGGTTATATATAACCATTTCAATTGTAAACTGAAGAGACCTCATTGCCAATCTAGTCTTCTTCTTTATATGCCGTGTCCTTTCAGGACGTTGGCGATCATGGACTTGCACTTGCTTCTATCATTTGTCAGTTATTTCCTCTTGGTATCTGTCCCAAACGCCGCTTCAACAACCACTTGTCAAGCCCATCGCGTATGTTTCGCTTTTCTTTGCTCTGTCTTTCTTTTTTCTGTCAGTCCTGTGAGTATTAGATTCTCTAAACATTCCTTCCTTATTACAAGTCCAAGAAACCTTAGCCGTCTCTTCCTGATGCTAAGTATAAACCTCGTCGTTGCTTACATGTTTGGTTCATGATATCCTCAGCATCCTTCTGTAGTACCACATTTTGGTTGCTTCGGGTTTCACATTCATCTTTGAAGAGATTGTGCAGCATTCGCTGCCATTCGCATAGCAGTTCAGTATTTATTTCTTTGTTTCCATCGAAATCTTACTGTCTCGCTTGTGAAATGCGTCCTTGGCCATGTCAATGCGTCTTTAGATCTCAATGTCACAATTCCCATCTTCTGTCAGAACAATTCCCAGGTATTTAAATTTCATCACCTTTTCGATTTTAGTAACCCCGGTCTGTAGTTAACATTTTCGGGTCCTCTTTTTGCTGATGACCATGCATTCAGTTTTCATGAAGTTTGTGTTTAGTCCTTTCTTCTCACTTTCTCACTTTCCCTTGCTACCTTCTGTAAAAAGTCCCGTATTTTTCTTTCCGCGTCTGCTACCAGCACTGAGTCAGCTGTGAATCTTATTTTGTTGGAAATGTTATAAACTTATGATAAAAATATTACCATATATATATATATATGGAAGATTTGAAAAAAGAAACAGTTAGCAAATGAATTGAGTTCTTTCCGTGACTGGTGTGTGTATACGCCGCTTATATATAATACGCTAAAATTTCCCTTGTCTGATTCCATACGCCTATGGCTTAGGGGTTAGCGACTCCGACTGACACCAAATCGGTCGAGTTTCGATCACGGCAAATGGATGTCTAGCCACACTGATAAGCTGTGATACAGCAAAACAGTCTTGTATGTTGATGACGAATATAGTATATATATATATATATATAGAGAGAGAGAGAGAGAGAGAATAGACATTGAGGTCATGTGCATTTTTATGGATGGTCTAACTATATAATCCTGGACTATGGTGCATTATGTGTAGCAAGGTCTATTGTATTATCTTAACAGTTATTGGGTAGGCGATAACGGTTATGCACCAGATTGTTCTTGAGGCTATTAAGTATTAATAATTTGGCATCCGAATGCGTTTATTGGTAGCCATTTTATAATGTAGTCTATTTGATTCATTTTTTTTTAATCATTTCACCCCGAGCAAGGCGGAAATGCCACTGATGTGCAGGGGGCTACATAAATGTAAAAAGATTAATTAGAAAAGAGTGAGGAGTACAAACTGGTTAGAAAGGAGCAATAGAAAGCTGAGAAAGCAGGTGCGATGACAGATACATAGGTGGAGAGAAAGGGAAGGTTATACGGGGGTGGGGAGAGAGCTAGAGTCCAGTGGTTAGTAGATGAGTATTGACTTTGCATTTAAATTTCTGGAGGTTGTAGCCGTCAGGAAAGCAAGAATACGGGAGCGAGTTCTACAGGCGGGAAGTGCGAGAGAAGAAGCTGCAGGAGTAGAATTGTCGTCTGCATTTGGCTAACCTCACTGTGAATCGGTGGGACCCAGTTGCCAGTCTGGTTGTACGGGTAAACACCTGTTGAGGAGGCACCAGTGACTTAAGTTCGTCTAAGCAGAAGCCATGAAAGTATTTATAGAACAGACAAAGGGAAGTCACATTTCGACGATGGGGAAGTGGCTGCAGTCGAGCCGCCAGATCAGTACCTATCACATTACAGACTCTCCTTTGGAGCCTGTCAAGAACACTGAGGAGAACGGCAGGGGAGCCTGACCATAAATGGCAGCAGTACTCCATGCACGGACGGATGGTTGACTTGTATATATGCAGGATGGATTCAGGCGGAAAAAACATCCTGGATCGACATAGTGATCCAACCTTCTTAGCGATAGTTTTTGCTATGGATTCAATATAGTGGTTCCATTTGAGGTCTGAGGACAGGGTAAGGCTGAGGAGGCGTAGTGTATTGCTCTCCGGGAGAATCGCTTGGTCCATGCTTATGGGAGGCAGGAGAGGTTGCCTGTAATGGTTGACAGACAACAGCTTGGTCTTAGATGAATTGAAGTTGACAAGCCACTTCTTGCCCCAGTTCACCACAGCGTGTCGATCCCGTTCAAGGTCATTTATTTATATTCTTCTATTTATTTTACTTTATTTAATTTTATTTAATTTAATTTATTCATTTACTTTTCTTTTGTTGATAGCATTGGATTTGTCTAAAGTATCTTATATTAGCTGCCTTGTGCATTCACAATCTCATTGTCACATTCAACCTCAGTAAATCTTACTACAAACCACTTTAACTACTCACGCTTTTCAACCAGTCACTATTAAATAATTCATTAACTAATAATTAATTAATTAATTAATTAATAATTAAGCGGATCCCATAATTAATAGTGGATCCGGATTCAGTCGTTTGTTTGCAGCTATTTTAAAAAGTAATTTCTTAACTTTTTAATCATTACCGTTGTGGCGCAGTGGATATCGACTCTTAACGATAAATCGGGGGAACCGAGTTCGAATTCCAGTTGAATCCCTTGTAATCACTTACGCGCAAATACCCTTGGGAAAGGTATTAATCCGTCTCTTCCCTCCAGTTATGGGTTAAATAATAGGACAGATTGGGTTCTATAGCCTTGGTCGGCAACCAGTCTACCGCAGAAAGCAATGGCAACCTACTGCGGGAGAATCTTCTGCCCAGTCAGTCATGTCTCTTTCGAGACATGATCGCCCAAAGCGTGTATCGCGCATGGCACTTAACTGACTGAAGAATGCTACTTATTGTTCTTGTAGGGGGCATGTATCACATTCGTTGACTTCTTCTTTTGCGAAACAAATAAACTCCCACATTTGAAAGTTTAGAAGGTCTAACAATAATGGGATTCAATATAGTGGTTCCATTTCAGGTCTGAGGACAGGGTAAGTCCGAGGAGGCGTAGTGTATTGCTCTCCGGGAGAAGAAGGTCTAACAATAATGGGAAGATAAATATCTGATCTACATTAATGATCTCCCCGACACCATTAGATCCCAAGTTGGCATGTATGCCGACGACACAACAATCTACTCCCGCATCGATCAGAAACCAGGTCTGGACGACAAAGTGAACCTCGCTGCCGCACTTGAAAGGGACCTCCAATCCGTAGTGACCTGGGGTAGGAAATGGTTGGTAAATGTCAATGCCTCCAAAACAAAGCTGTTATCAACTAACCACCATAGACAATCGCATCTACCTCCCATTAGCATGGGACAGGCTAGCCTCCCAGAGAGTAAAATACTACGCCTCCTTGGCCTTACACTCTCGGCGGACCTCAAATGGAATGACTATATTGAATCCATTGCCAAATCTGCTGCTATGAAAGTCGGCTCCCTGTGCAGGGCCCGGAAATTTTTCCCACCTGAAACTATTCTGCACATATACAAATCTACCATCCGCCCGTGTATTGAATATTGCTGCCATATCTGGTCGGGTGCCCCTGCTGCTCTCCTTGGGCTTCTTGACAAAATACAAAGGAGGATCTGTAACGTGGTTGATACTGACTTGGCTCTCACACCGGCGTGATGTAGCTTCCCTGTGCCTCTTCTACAAGTACTTTCATGGCTTCTGCTCCGATGAGCTTAGATCACTGGTGCCGCCTAAGCACGAATTTACACGAGATACTAGATTAGCAACTAGGTCCCACCCTTTTACAGTTAAACAAATAAGATGTAACCGTAAATTCTACTCCAACAGCTTCTTTTCTCGCGCTTCCCGCCTGTGGAACTCCCTTCCACAAGTCTGCTTTCCCGACAGTTACAATCTCCAGGTGTTTAAATGTAGGGTCAATAGACACCTCCTATCACACTAACTCCCAACTATTCTCACAACACTCTCATCTACCCAACCCTCATTCTCGGTATCCTCACCCGCCTATCACCCACCCTCTGTTATTTCCTATATTTAATCAGCCTTTCTCCACTCTACGTAGCCCCCTGCACAGTAGTGGCAGTGACATGCCTTGTTCGGGGTGAAACGCTTATAAAAAAAAAAATAATAATGATGATATTTATTAATAAATTTATTACATCAAGTGTTGTAACCCTACAAGGTTACTGCATGAGTAATCACCAAAACGGAGGTTGGGAATAATAGTATATCAACAAGTACAAGATGCGCACACTGCATGAAGTAAATACACTGCGAGTGAACTGCTCGTCAGTATTATAACTCTCCTCTACACTCTAATAGTGTACACGTATTTAATAGAATAAGAAATATCCATTACTGTATATAGGTAGGAATACAACATGTACTCATGAGAAGATTTTGCTGTGTGACAATATTTGCTAAGCGGTCTTAATGTTTTAACCCTAAAAAGTTACTGCATGAGTAATCACCAAAACTGAAGTTGGGAATAATAGTATATCAACAAGTACAAGATGCTCACACTGCATGAAGTAAATACACTGCTAGTGAACTGCTCGTCAGTATTATAACTCTCCTCTACACTCTAATAGTGTACACGTATTTAATAGAATAGGAAATATCTATTACTGTACAACATGTACTCATGAGAAGATTTTGCTGTGTGACAATGTTTGCTAAGCGGTCATTTTCTTGAATTTAAAAAGAAATATTCAGTGATTATTTTTACGGGCACAGTTGAATAGTAGTAAATTCTGTATTTTGAGGTTGATCCTCTCTTTCATTTCTTGCTAGCCAGTTTTGAGGAAGAAGAAAAATATAGGTCAAAGACAGAATAACGTAGTTAATGCGTACCCCCTGATTTTTGAAAGCACAAGCAGACGTTTCGTGGCTCTATGTGAATGTTTTTTCTTTCGTTGGATGAGGAAAAAAAAAAAGAAAAAGTGAAAAAGTAAAAAATGCGTCTGTTTTTTGCACGCGTCTTTCTCAGTCCCTTCTCCACTGCTTTTCGTCCCCAAACTGTTCCTTTTAGCTCATGCCTTTTGTGCAGAGAGACACTTCTGCTTCCATCCCGGGACCCCGCTAGAATCGCCCAGACTAGAAAAGACTAGATTTCTCCCGAACTGTCCCGAATCGGAAATCCATTATTTATTTATCCCATGTTACCTATTACATAATAATAATTTTATATTGACAAGAATTTTGTTGATTATTATTATTATTATTATTATTATTATTATTATTATTACGAGGTTAACACTGCCGTCAAAAATGACAGAAAATATTTGAGAGAATTATTCAGTTTCTTCACGGGTTATCTCCCCTTATTTTCTGTTACTGTTAACGGACTGTTAACGTTTAAACTAACTTTAAAAATGTATACGTAAATTCCGGCATGCATTTATATGTAGAGAGTAGAATCCTTGATATTTGTTAAAGCAAATTCCAACAGAGACTAAGTTCAAAGAGAACTCAATGTTAAAATTATTCTAAAATTTAACAGAGTATTATCAGGGACAGATGTAGGAGGAGAAAATAGTTCTAATCACTTATAAAAATCCAAATGAACTTTTGAACCAGAGATTGTCTGGATAAATTTGAACCATTTGTTGTTGTATGAATTTGGTCTGAAGAGCGGTGAGATGATAAGAGAGTCGTGAAATATGATATTACCTATAGATTTGTAAAAATATCCTACTTTTGGTCCTGAGTTTATATATATATATATCATATATATATATATATATATATATATATATATATATATATAAAAACTCAGGACCAAAAGTAGGATATTTTTACAAATCTATAGGTAATATCATATTTCACGACTCTCTTATCATCTCACCGCTCTTCGAACCAAATTCATATATATATATATGTGTGTGTGTGTGTGTGTGTGTGTGTAATTAATTATTTTAAACATTATTTTTACCGATACTCGTATTTAAGTAGATATTCTGTTTTTTAATTAAACAGTATTTTATATTTATATCTACCGGTCTGATTATTTTACGATAAATTTTTATTACGAAAATCTGTGCTATCCAGCAGGATTCGAACCTGCGACCCCTATGTAAATAGGGGAAGCTACCATTTGATCTGGTACTGCCTTAACCACTCGACCATGAATAGCCTCTTGATCAGACGAGGTTTTTATCATGCTTATATAACACAATTTTCGATTTATCGTAAACAAACCCTATCTGCTCTGAAATGTATTGTAATGTCAAACAAATGTAAACATGTTACGGAAACTAACGAATTTTAACGAAACTTGGTTATAAGCAACCGACAATTTGTAATGAATTATTTTGAACATTATTTTTACCGATACTCGTATATAAGTAGATATTCTGTTTTTAATTAAACTGTATTTTTATATTTATATCTAGCAGCCTGATTATTTTACGATAAATTTTTATAACGAAAATGTGTGCTATCCAGCAGGATTCGAACCTGCTATATATATATATATGGAAGCAATCTCGCTTTTATGCAGTTATTATTAAAGATGAGAGCCAAGTTATTATGTTATTATGGTCAAGTTTTTCATGTAATTTTTCATGTGAGCTTGTTTTATTTTTTTTTTATGGACATAAATTATATAAAAATTGTCCAAATGTTTTTTATCCGAGAGCTTTCGGCTATACTTTTAGCTATTATCGAGGATGGATGATGTTTTAGGTGTAACAGAATGTATATAGTGTTATATATGCTTGTAGAGTAGTGTTTATGTGTCATGTACCGAACACGGTAAGCACGTTGTTAGCGTGTTCTTAGTTAATATTATTCAGTGTTGGGTGTTTTTTTTTTTATCAATAATGCTTCCATTAATTTTATTGCTTTTTTTTATTTTTTTTTTATTTTTTTTCCATGTTGTTGATTCTATGATATTTGTGTTGTCAGCAAGTATGCTACAGATAGGGTTTGGTATATGTTTAAATGATATCGAATTGATTTCTGTTCAGAGAAATGCAGTGGGTCTTCGAATAAGTTTCTTAGTCGTATGGGTGTTTCGATGTTGTATATATATATATATATATATATATATATATATATATTATAAAGAATTACACAACATTAAGCAAACACTAGTCAATAATGGATTTCCTAACTCCGTTATTGATCAACAAATTAAAATGTATCTCAACAAAATTAGCAATAGCTCTAACAATGATAATATTAATAATAATGGTTTACATCAAAATAAACATAACACTATTAACTTATACTATTGCAACCAAATACATAATAATTATAAACAAGATGAAAAACCCTCAGAAACATAATACGTAGAAATGTTAAACCACTGGAAAGTAATAATCAAATTAAACTCATTATATATTATAAAAAGTTTAAAACAATTGACCTCATAGTCTATAATAACCCAACAAGCACTAAACTAAATTATCTACAAAAAAACAATGTAGTGTACCAATTTACATGCCCATTCAGAGATTGCATCTCTGATAATAATCAAAATCCTAGTACATATATTGGTTTTACTACAACCACGCTCTCCCGTAGACTTACATGTCATCTTTCTGATCAGAGTACTATTAAACAACATTTCTCTGAAAAACATAAACATGTAGGTAATATCAGACAGATTTTGGTCAACAATACGGTGATCCTTACTCATACACACAGTAAGAGGAACCTGCAGATATTGGAGGCCATGTACATCAAATCTAAACAACCAACACTCAATAAAATCAACTTTAGATCCGGAAATAACATATTACATTGCATTTGACTACATGGTTTTGTTGTCATTTCGCGCTATCACGCGGTATGACGTCATAAAACCGCATCGCAAATTTAAGAACTGCGTTTATTATTTTTGGTAACTATTGCCGTTGCCAAGCGGAGTTTTATGTCAACACAAAATAATATCGTCGGTGATGGTGGATTTTATAATATTTCAGTTTAAACAACCTCTCTGAAGATGGCTCATGTGAGCCGAAAGCTTAGAAGAAAACCAATAAATAATTATCCAAATGTTGGAGAATTTTTGTCTTTATTTTCAACTGAAATTAAAGCAAAAATACAACGTTTAGAACGGCTCATGATTAAACATAATAGACATTCATTGTCTCTTATATTTAACAGCATATGTTTAGAAAATTACTTGCTGCCTTGATATACTATATATATATATATATATATATATATATATATATATATATATACCCAGGAAACAAAAGTTAGATATTTTTAACATTCATTGGTAATACAGTGTTTCGCGGTCCTAGCCGCTTTTCAAAAACCTGTCTGGAACCGCGAAATACCGTATTACCAACAATGGATTTGTAAAAATATCTAACTTTTGTTTCCTGATTATAATACTCTGTTAAATTAAGCAATAAAATTTAACATTGGAATCTGTCTCTATTGGAATTTACCTTACCAAATTTCAAAAAGAATTTTACACTCTGGAAAAATAACAGACTTTGAAAAAACAGTAGCTACTCTAGCATCTACGCATTGCTCATTCAGTAATGAATTAGAGCACTCTAACTACTGGTGCATGATACATCATACACTAAAAAATCTGCCTTCTTCTACCGAGCACCCATAGCTCAGAGGTAGAATCGCCGACTGACGCCAATTTGGTCGGGTTTCAATCCTGGGTAAAAAGCAATCGGATGTTTAACTGTACTGATGAACTGTGATAAAGCGAAACAGATCTGTCTGCGGACGACTATATATGTATTGATTGTTTAGTTACTTAGTTTCTGGTCATAATAAGGTTAGAACAGTGCACGTTTGTATTAAAAAGTGTTCAATAGAATTATATTGTAGAACTTTTGAATATTTTCCATTTGTAAACTAGATGGAATATATATATATATATATCACTCCTGTCATACTCATGATGAAAGAGAATAGCGAGGCGACGTCAGTTCAGTTCATTCTCTTTACTACCTGCTATTAAACTTTACTACCACTTATAAAAGCACTTGCCACGTGTTTTCTCTTTAACAGTGCCTTATTATCAAATTTTAGCAATAATTATATCGTCGAGTAGTAAAGAATACATATATACTCTCTGTTATAGCAAAAACTGTTGTCTTTATTTATTTATATATATATATATATATATATATATACATATATATATATATATATATTATATTATATATATTATATATATATATATATATATATATATATATATATATATATATATATATATATATATATATATATATATATATATATATATATAATAATATATATATATATATATATATATATATATATATATATATATATATATATATATATATATATATATATATATATATATATATATATATATATATATATATATATATATATATATATATATATATATATATATTATATTTATAATATATATATATATATTATATTATATATATATTATATTATATTTATAATATATATATATATATGATATTATATATATATATATATATATATATATATATATATATATATATATATATATATATATATATATATATATATATATATATATATATATATATATATATATATTATAAGTAGTACAAACTAATCGGTTGGTATTCCATTGTTGCTCGTGATTTATTTTATTAAGAGTGCTCGTTATTTAGTAGGACATTATATAACTTGTAGATCTTTACATGAACCATGTTTTATATGTTTACAGGGAAAATTACGAATGATCAAATTCCCAAAATTAAAGTTGCTCAATACACGCAACAAAGTAACTTCCATTTGCCATCATTGTCTCAAATATGCCCTAAAGTACAGTTAATGTTTCCTGATATAATACAACTAAACATCTTAGCATAAATTGATTGATTCTCCCATCTTGCGATCATTAATTTGTTTCGGCTTAACAGATAGATCGCGCACTTAGTCACCTACATATGTTTGACGTGCACGGTATTAAAAAAATCTTTCCTGTCTTTGACTCATGTTCATTACTAAGTGAAAGGTGACTTAAACCGTTTGACGATTTAGGATGTGGTATCTAAACTTATTTATAAATGAAACATTGTCTGTGTGTGTGTGTGTGTGCGTGTGTGTGTGTGTGTCCGTTACCTATAGATTCCGAAACCTATTTTTTTGGAAATTTATACAGTTGTACTATAAGCGGCTGCGAGTGTTCTTAGCTAGGTTTTGTGTCGAGGTAACACCGATAAATATCGAAAATCAACAATCGAAAAAGTCGGGTTATAGAAGGAGTGGTCCGATTTTAATCAAATTTGATACACTCATAGACAAAGACATAAGAAACGATATTCAGAAGTTTCAAGGTTGCAGTTCTTAAAATAATGCAGAAAATTGATAATATAAAAGGCAAGATGCCGGGTCTGATCAAAATCAGTTTTTCAGCCCTTTTATTTTAGTTTTTGCTTCGGGTTTGGCTCTAAGTAAGTATAATTGTAGTTCTTAGTCTCAGCCATGATACTATTTACTCAGAGGACTTATTTAGCCTTCAAAATTTATTTTACAACGAAAATAACTTATTTGATATCGATACCAGGAAATCAAAATTTGACTTACATCCATTCATTTTTCTTTCAGTCTACGTTTTCGCTTTAACTGGAAACAACTATTGCTTTTTAGTCTTTCGTGCCAACGTCCAAAGAGTTTGAGCTCCAGGAGCATGGGTTAGTTTTAAAGCTTTCATTACATCCTAGCAACGCCGGGCTATACTGCTAGTTGTAACTATTTACATTGTTCGGACTGTTGTCCTCATCTTTGTTGTCATATTCACTCCTTCAACATCTGTCTATATTTATTAGATGAGGTATTGTAAATATTTACACTATTTACATTGTTCGGACTCATTTTTCTTGCTATATTCCATCTTTCAACGGAGGTAGGTCGTTCTAATTTCACATGCCACATGGGACCTAGTCCAAAAATGTCTGAGTTCAATCCTTGGCCATAGTCAGTCAGTCAGTTAAGTGCCATACGTGATACACGCTTGAGCGATCATGTCTCGAAAGAGACGTGACTGACTGGGCAGAAGATTATCTCGCAGTAGATTGCCATTGCTTTCTGCGGTAGACTGGTTGCCGAACAAGGCTATAGAACCCAATCTGTCCTGTTATTTAACCCATAACTGGAAGGAATATACGGATTAATACCTTTTCCAAGGGTATTTGCGCGTAAGTGAATGCAATGAATTCGGTTGGAATTTGAACTCGGCTCTCCGATTTCTCGTTCCGAGCCGATATCCAATGCACCACAACGCACATAGATCAAAAACCTGTAGAGTTGAGATATCGGGAGTGATTTTCTTATACAAAATATTCAAAGTTAATCGGGATAAACAGCTAGTCTTGTTCAGTAGTCCGGGGAGGAGTATGAACCGGGCGATAGGTAAACTTACTTGCTCTTATTTTTATTAAAATTAATTGTTATTATTACTTTTATTTCTGTTATTATTATCATTAATATTTTTAAAACCATAACAATGACCCTTAATTTTACAATTTTATAATTTATAGATAGAGAAAAAGGTTTTTTTTTATATTTCCGACCATCAGTTGACCTAATGGTCTTTTTCTAAACGTAGCTTTGATGTGTTACTAAGTCAAAAGTAATTGTTACTAGTGAGGCTCAAACTCACTCATAAATGAGCTGACGACACGAGCTTGTTAATCATTACACCGTGTCGAGATGACACAAGGTACCAAAATACGGTGATTTTCTAAGCGTAGTTTAGCTATGGTACAAGCAGAAAGTATGCGCCACCTAGTGAGAATCATAATCGGTATTCAGTCGTAACTGATCTTGCGAGGCACTCTTGCTAACCACTACCCCACGTCGAAGTCTCCGAATGATTTTGTAAGCGTAGCGTAGATGTGCCACAAGAAAGTGCGAGGCACCCAGTGAGGATTGATATCAGTATTCAGTCAGAATTGAACTCGGAATACGAAATTGCTAAACCTTAACGTGCCCTTATCCCTTGATTTGTTGAAGACCAATTATTTAATTAACCCCTTCTTCCTCGTTTATTGAATTGAGAAAACATTCCGACATTCCGATTATAAAGAGCCTATATTTATTTATTTTTTTTAATCATCTCACCCCAAGCAAGGCATTCCACTGCCACTATTGCACATGGGGCTACATAGGAGAAGGTAAAGAGGAGTGGATAGACATAGGGAATGTCAGGAGGAAGTTGACAGATGAGTAAGGATAGCGAGGATGAGGGTTGGGCAGATGGGAAGAGTGTTTGATAGAATGAGAGCAGGTTAGTGTGTTAGGAGGTGTCTACTGACCTTACATTTAAACTCCTGGAGATTGTAGCCGTCGGGGAAGCAATCGTGTGGAAGAGAATTCCACGGTCGGGAAGTGCGAGGAAAGAAACTGTTGGAGTAGAAGTTACGGCTACATTTTATCGGTTTCACTGTAAAAGGGTGGGATCTAGTTGCTAATCTAGTATCTCGTTCAAATTCGTATTTAGGGGGCACCAGTGATCTAAAGTTCATCGGAGCAGAAGCCGTTAAGAGTAAATTTGATATTTGTCTTTGGTGGGGGATGGTTTAATCTCAGCCAATGGCACCGGTGATGGTGATGTTAGATTTGTTGTTATGATTGAAACGTAGAAATGGACGCATATAGATTGTGTTTTAGCGATTAAAGGATTCTACATCAACAACAAGAAAAGTGAATGCATGGTTGTTAGCAAAAGGTTGACACCTAAGTGCAAATTACAAAACGGGGATACCAAAATCAAACAAAAATTTAAATATCTAGAAAGTGTTTTTACAGAAGACGGAACGTTAGACTCTGAAATCTGAATGGATCTTCAGATAACTAAAGATGTATTTGAAAAGCTAAGTAGACTATTAAGAAACAATAAAAAAGCAAGAAAAGTGAATGAATGGTTGTTAGCAAAAGGTTGACACCTAAGTGCAAATTACAAAACGGGGATACCAAAATCAAACAAAAATTTAAATATCTAGAAAGTGTTTTTACAGAAGACGGAACGTTAGACTCTGAAATCTGAATGGATCTTCAGATAACTAAAGATGTATTTGAAAAGCTAAGTAGACTATTAAGAAACAAAAAAAATTAGCAACAAAGTTATATTTGGACAATCAAACATGCAGATGACATGGGGCTGATAATAAACACGGTAGCAAAAACTTATAAGGATTCATACAGAAGGACGTGAAAGAAAGTGAGAAGAAAGGACTAAGCACAAACTGTAGAAAAACAAAATGCAAATTACAAACCGGTGATACCGAGATCAAACAAGTACAAAAATTAATTATCTGGGAAATGTTTTTACAGAGGAAGGAATCTGTTCGAAACAAAGAAAAGAATATTAAACTATTACGTGATATCTGTCTTCCTGTACGACAGTGAATGTTAGGCAATCTCCTCACAGATGAAAAAGAGACTTGAAGCAACAGAAACAAGGAAAAGAATAGTGAACTATGATATAATATCAGTCCTCCTACATGGCAGTGAATGCTGGACAATCTCCTCACACATGAAGAAGACACTTGAAGCAACAGAAACGAAGGAAAGACAACTGAACTGATATGTAAAATCAGTCCTCCTACATGAAAGTGAATTCTGGACAATCTCCTCAGAGATGAAGAAGAGGCTTGAAGCAACAAAAACGAAGCAAAGACTACTGAACTGTTATGTAATATGTCTTCCTATATGGCAGTGAATTCTGGACAATCTCTTCACCTATGATGAAGAGACTTGAAGCAATAGAAACAAAGAAAAGAATACTGAACTGTTATGTAATATCAGTCGTTCTATATGACAGTGAATGCTGGACAATCTCCTCACGGATGAAGAAGAGACTTGAAGCAAGAGAAATGTGATTCTGCAGAAGGAACCACATTTCTAAAATGGAAACTAAAAGGAAATTTATACTTAACATCAGAAAGAGACAGCTGACATTTCAATATCTCTTATAGAAGGTAGTGAACGAAAGCGAAATGAATGGACTAAGCATCAATTGCAAGAAGACCGAATTGTTGTTCGTAAAAGATGTGCCCAAAGTACGAATTACGAATCGGAGATACCAAATTCAAGTAAGTACAAAAATTTAAAAATCTGGGAAGTTTTTTAAAGGAAAGTGCGACTGATGTTCGAAGACAAATCGGAATAGCGAAAGATATCGTTTAAATGTGCGTTGTGGTGCATTGGATATCGGCTCGGAACAGTTGAATTCCATGCATTCATTTACGCGCAAATACCCTTGGGAAAGGTATTAATCCGTCTATTCCTTCCAGTTATGGGTTAAATAACAGGACAGATTGTGCCCTATAGCCTAGTCTAACGCAGAAAGTAATGGAAACCTACTGCTGGACAATCTTCTGCCAGTCAGTCATGTCTCTTTCGAGACATGATCGCCCAAGCAGGTATCACGTATGGCACTTGCATTATTAATCTTTTAAAGGTTTAGCAAAATATGTAGAAACAGAAAAAAATCTTTGTTAGAAACAAAGAAAAGAAGACTTAAAGTTGAAGTAATATACATCCGCTTACGCACAGACTTGCTTGGGCTGCGGACAACGGAGTCTCTGACAGCAGCAACGTTGGGTCGTGTCCTTGATGATTTCGGTCGTTCAGAGTGTGATTGTCTGTTAGTATCTTTACGATTGTGGTGATGCACAGTCCCATGGGTTCTGAACTTGTTGACCCGTCTGTAGATCATTGAGCGAGACAGGAAATTCGCGACATCCGGACCGTTCTTTGAATTGAAATTGAGGTGCGTGGATAGACTTCTGCCGAAAATATGCCTCAGCTATAAATGTCCTTTGGCATCTCGAAGATCAAATGTGGTAGACTCTTAGAACATGAATTCTTCTGGGTAAATCTGAAAAATAAAAAGGATTATTTCAAAATCGTGGTGCAGTGGATATCAGCTCAGAACGAGAAATCAGGAAACCGAGTTCGAATTCCAGTCGAATTCCTTGCATTCACTTACGCGCAAATACCCTTGGGAAAGGTATTACTCCGTTTCTTCCCTCCAGTTATGGGTTAAATAATAGGACAGATTGGGTTCTGTAGCCTTGGTCGGCAACCAGTCTACCGCAGAAAGCAATGGCAACCTACTGCGGGATAATCTTCTGCCCAGTCAGTCATGTCTCATTCGAGACATGATCACCTAAGCGTGTATCACGTATGCCACTTAACTGACTAACTGATTCAAGTTTAGGTGAGGACCGTTTTTTTGTATCACCCTGTATATGGCAATGCGTTTTAGAGAAAATAGAAATAAAAACGAAACTTATACTGGACTGGGGTAAGAAATTGGTTCGTAAATTTTAATGCTTCTAAAACGAAGCTACTATCAATTAACCATCATAGACAACCGCACCTAACTCTCATTAGCATGGACCAGGCTTGCCTCCCAGAGAGTAACACACTACACCTCCTTGGTCTCACACTTTCAGCGGACCTCAAGTGGAATAACTATATCGAATCCATTGCTAAATCCGCTGCTATGAAAGTCGGTTCTCTGTGCAGGGCCCGGAGGTTTTTTCCGTCTGAATCTATCCTGCACATTTATAAATCTACCATCCGCCCGTGCATTGAATACTGTTGCCATATCTGGTCGGTTGCCCCTGCTATTCTCCTTGGGCTTCTCGACAAGGTACAGGGGAGGGTCTGTAATGTGATCGATACTGACTTGGCAGACCGCCTGCAGTGTCTCTCTCACCTGCGCGACGTGGCTTTCCTGTGTCTCTTCTATAAATACTTCCATGGCTTCTGCTCCGATGAACTTAGATCACTGGTTCCCCCTATGTTCGAATTTGCACGAGATACTAGATTAGCAACTAGATCCCACCCTTTTACAGTGAAACCGATAAAATGCAACCGCAACTTCTACTCCAACAGTTTCTTTTCTCGTACTTCCCGACTCTGAAATTCCCTTCCACATGACTGCTTCCCCGATGGCTAAAATCTCCAGTAGTTTAAATGTAAGGTCAATAGACACCTCCTAACACAATAACTCGCTTCCATTCTTTCAAACACTCTTCCCATCCTCCCAACTACCTATCACCCCCCTTCTGACATTTCCTATATCTAACCACTCTTTCTATTTACCTTCCCCTATGTAGCGCCAAGCGCAATCGTGGCAGTGGAATGCCTTGCTTGGGGTGAAACGATAAAAAAAAAAAACTTAACATCAAGAAGAGACGGTTGAAGTTTGTAGAATATACAAAGTAACCAAAAAAGTTCTGTCCGTTTTTTGATTAATCATTGAATGTAGTTGAAATATATACGAAATGCGTGCAGCAATTGTTTTCAAATTCGGACAGCCGGAAGTAGAAACATCAGACGTTATAATAAGCACGCACACCGTGCCCAGCCATCATTTATAAGCCGGACAGCCGTGAGAAGGATGGAAATGTCTAGAGATCTCGTTCAGGGCTGTTTGCTTTACGACCTCAAAGTGGGCTTATCAGCAGCTGCATCAAGTCGCCGAATATGTCAAGCGTTCGGGGATAGTGCTGTGGATGAACGTACTGCAAGGCGTTGATTTAGAAAATTCAAGTCGGGAGATTTGTTTTTCCATGATGAGCCTCGCAGTGAACGACCACAGGTCTTGAATGACGGAGTCCTGAAGGCGGCCATTGAAGAGGACAGTGGTCTAACTTGTGGTGAACTTGCAAGACAGTTCAACCTTTCCGATGAAACAGACTTCACCTGCACCGCCTAGGTACAAACTGAGCAAGTGGTTTGCGTAAACGCTGTTGAAGGTCCACAAGGGACAACGAGTGGCAGCCTGCGTATCACTGCTTTCTCACCACCGTACCGCATCCTTATTCAATCGAGTGCTTACCAGTGATGAAAAGTGGGTTCTGTACGAAACTCCCAAGCGTTCCAGATATTGGATATCTCCTCAGGATGCTGTCCATCACACCGAAAGACCGCCTAGGCACTCACGCAAGATTATGCTTTGTGTCTGGTAGACAGGTCGTCAAGTGGTTCATTATGAACTGCTACCAACGGGCCAAACGGTCACTGGAGACATACGCTCACAGCAATGGAAACGTATGCAACAGGCATTGCGCCAGAAGGAGCCAAAACTCGTGAATCGCAAAGGTGTGCTCTTCCTCCATGACAACGCCAGGCCGCATGTCGCGCGAGTGGTGAAGGATACCATACAGCAACTTGTGTGGTAGATTTTGTACCATCCACCTTATTTACCTGACCTTGCGCCATCCGATTACCACATCTTCCACTCCCTGGATAATCACCTTCGTTGGAAATCCTTCACCAATGAAGCAGACTTGCGCAAAGCCCTCACGGACTTCTTTGCGTCAAACTCCCCCGAGTTCTACCGCAAGGGCATTGAACAGCTGGAGACACCTTGGCAGAAGGTGCTAGATGCCGATGGCTATTACTTCGAAGACTGCTTCCCCGACGGCTACAATCTCCAGGAGTTTAAATGTAAGGTCAATAGACACCTCCTAACACAATAACTCGCTTCCATTCTTTCAAACACTCTTCCCATCCTCCCAACTACCTATCACCCCCCTTCTGACATTTCCTATATCTAACCACTCTTTCTATTTACCTTCCCCTATGTAGCGCCAAGCGCAATAGTGGCAGTGGAATGCCTTGCTTGGGGTGAAACGATAAAAAAAAAAACTTAACCAAATATAAGTTACACATACTATGAAGAGTTTTCTTTTTTCGCTGACAGAACTTTTTTGGTTACCTTGTATAATGAGGAAAGAGGGCTTGAAAAATCTGATACTCAGAGGACAGATTGAAGGCAAGAGTGACAGAGGAAAACATACTTGAATTTGAGTCAATGGTTGGCGAAGCAAGGTTTAAGAAAAATTACAAGAGAAAATTGTTCTGATTTATGAAAGATAGAAAATTATAAAGAGCAAGGATCGATTTCGTTCTGAGATTCGCAGAGCAAATATTATTCTGTGAACTCAAAGAAGGAACTAAAACAATGGATTATCAAAAACTAAGCTACAAGGTTAAATTCAAAGGTAGGTTCTATAACATTCAATCGATCAATTAGAAAATTCTTACCAGCTAAGGTGGCGTTATTCGATAACAACATCTTTTCGAAATCTTTATATATATATTTTTTTTTAATCGTTTCACCCCGAGCAAGGCAGAAACGCCACTGATGTGCAGGGGGTTACATAAATGTAACAAGATTAATTAGAAAGGAGTGAGGAGTACAAACTAGTTAGAAAGGAACAATAGAAAGCTGAGAAAGCAGGTGCGATGACAGATACATAGGCGGAGAGAAAGGGAAGGTTATACAGGGGAGGGGAGAGAGCTAGAGTCCAGTGGTTAGTAGATGAGTATTGACTTTGCATTTAAATGTCTGGAGGTTGTAGCCGTCAGGAAAGCAAGAATACGGGAGTGAGTTCCACAGGCGGGAAGTGCGAGAGAGGAAGCTGCAGGAGTAGAATTGTCGTCTGCATTTGGCTAACCTGACTGTGAATGGGTGGGACCCAGTTGCCAGTCTGGTTGCTCGGGTAAACACCTGTTGGGGAGGCATCAGTGACTTGTTCGTCCGAGCAGAAGCCATGAAAGTATTTATAGAAGAGACAGAGGGAGGCCACATTTCGACGATGGGAAATTGGCAGCAGTCGAATCGCCAGATCAGTACCTATCACATTACAGACTCTCCTTTGGAGCCTGTCAAGAACACTGAGGAGAACGGCAGGGGCACCTGACCATAAATGGCAGCAGTACTCCATGCACGGACGGATGGTTGACTTGTATATATGCAGGATGAATTCAGGCGGAAAAAACATCCTGGATCGACATAGTAACCTAATCTTCTTAGCAGTATATATATATATATATATATATATATATATATATATATATATATATTCAAAACAGAAATAAGGTTGTTCCAACGAGAAAAATTGGTATAGAATAAAAATGCGAGGAACCGTAAACTTTTTGTTTAAAGTGTATATTTATTGTTGTTCTTCTTATTATTATTTATTTTACTTGCTTTTTGTATGATACATTAAGTGTCCATATATATATATATATATATATATATATATATATATATATTGCGTATTTAGTTAGCAATCCCTTTTTATGCAAGTTTCTTTAAAAACAGCAGACCATGTGCTGTGAATAACTTTTTTATATATTTTTTCATGTGATCCTATCAGGGTTTTTTTTTTCTTTTCAATACATAAATTATATAAAAATATATAAAAAGTGTCTGAATGTTTTATTTATCCAAGCGCTTTCGGCTATTCTTTCAGTCATTATCAAGAATTAATTATATTTTACTTTTAACGGAATATATAAATTGCTTTATGGATGTACTAGCAGTATAGCCCGGAGTTGCTCGGGTGTAATGAAAGCTTTAAAACTAATCCATGGTCCTGGAGTTCAGACTCTTTAGACGTTGGCACGAAAGACTAAAAAGCAATAGTTGTTTCCAGTTAAAGCAAAACCGTAGACTGAAAGAAAAATGAATGGATGTGAGTCAAATTTTGATTTCCTGGTATCGATATCAAATAAGTTTTTTTCGTCGTAAACTGAATTTTGAAGACTAAATAAGTCCTCTGAGTAAATGGTATCATGGCTGAGACTAAGAACTACAATTATACTTACTTAGAAGCAAAAACTAAAATAAAAGGGCTGAAAACTGATTTTGATCAGACCCGGTATATGTTATCGATTTTCTGCACTATTGTAAGAACCGCAACCTTGAAATTTCTGAATATCGTTTCTTATGTCTTTGTCTATGAGTGTATTAAATTTGATTAGAATCGGACCACTCCTTCTATAACCCGAATTTTTTCGATTATTGATTTTCGATATTTATCGGGAGTACCTCGACACAAAACCTACAAATTTAAATACCTAGAAAGTGTTCTAACAGGAGATGGAAAGTGCAACACAGAGATCCGAAGGCGAATTGGCATGGCAAAGGACGCGTTCCAGAAGCTGAGTAAAGTACTAACAGGAAAATTTTCACTAGAAACAAAGAAAAGAGTGCTGGATTGCTATGTGATGTCAGTTCTTCAATACGGCAGTGAATGCTGGACAATATCATCGAAAATGAGGACAAAACTGGAAGCAGCAGAAATGTGGTTCTACAGAAGGATGCTGCGGATATCGTGGACTGAGCATGCAAGCAACGATGAGGTGTTGGAAAGAATGACAACCAAAAGGAAATTAATACTGAGCATCAGAAAGAGACAACTGAAGTTCCTGGGACACGCAATGAGGAAGAAGAGCCTGGAGAACCTGATACTGGCTGGTCAGATAGAAGAAAAGAGAGACAGAGGAAGGCAACGGATAACATATTTGCAGGGCCTGATCAGGTAGATGACGGTACGGGTAGTGTTAGTTGTAACAGGAGCAAACATACTAAGAGCCATAAGGGATAGGGAGACGTGGAGAACCATGATCGCCTAGGTCTTGAAGGGACAGGACACATAGAAGAAGAAGTATGATGCTATTATATTTGTATTATCGACGAGTTACGGATAGAGTTTGATGTGTCTCCATGTGTATTTAAATGTGACCTTATGGTCAAAGAGATGTAACGTGAGTCTTCCTGTTAAACATGTTGTAGTATATCCAATGTAATTATTTATGAATTCAGACTGACCAGGAACATTGTTGCTTAAGAGACATGTGAATTCTTAAATAATATTAGTTCTCTGTAGTTTAGATCATGCCATGTTCCCTCCACCGCATCTAGTTACATTCTCTCAATTTGCTTATACACTAAATTCGACATTGTACACTTTCCACTTAGTAATCTTCCTTCTTCTTTACAGTTCCAGTGCTTGTGTGTAAATTTATTTCTTGTCCATTGATAACTTCATTAAATCTTACAGTGAATTTTTATTCCGCCTTCGATGTCCCATAGGAACGTTTATTTTGTCGTTCGAGCGGATGAATGAAATAAATTAATTTAATTTAAACCAACCGAAATATAAGTTCTTCCAATTCAAGAGATTTTTTTTTTATTTCACTGAACAGATTAAAGTCCCAATGGGAGTTATGGCAACTAAAGAATTTCCACGGACTGGGAATTAAAAACCAGCGTTAGCGAACTAAACATGATTAGCGGCGTAAATCGATAACTTTTATCCCTATCGATGCAATTGATACGTAGATAAAAATAGACATTCCTTTTCTGTTTACTTATTTGTTTACTACAATAGTTTCTTTCTTTGTCGTCGTATTAAAGAATTTAGATTATCATAGCTCTCCACAGACTGCCATTTCTATATTCTTTAAGAATTGTCATGAATTCCTTCTTTTTTTTTTTTTTCTTAATCGTGTTCACTTCAGACAACGCAGTAAAACCACCTAGACGCAGAGGGTTATTGGAAGTCAAAGAAACAGAAAAAGGGTCATTGATACGGAGGAACAGCAGAATGCTATTAAAATTTAGAAATTTGCCGGTTAAAATTGGCTAGAAAGCCAGGAGTCGGAAGGGAATCCCAATGCGATAAATGCGAGAAAGAAAACGGTTAGCATAGAATTTACGGTTACATCTAGCCAGCTCGACTCTAAATTAGTCAGACCTCAACGTCAGTCAGTTAAGTGCCATACATGATACACGCTTTGGGCGATCATGTCTCGAAAGACTGACTGGGCAGAAGATTATCCCTCAGTAGGATTACATTGCT
This sequence comes from Ascarosepion bandense, assembly GCA_037127315.1. Classification (NCBI taxonomy): domain Eukaryota; kingdom Metazoa; phylum Mollusca; class Cephalopoda; order Sepiida; family Sepiidae; genus Ascarosepion; species Ascarosepion bandense. The sequence goes on from JBBBDQ010002429.1 coordinate 1,505,343, forward strand.
TTCTGCGATAGACTGGTTGCCAACCAAGGCTAAAAACCCAATCTGTTCTATTATTTAACCCATAACTGGAAGGAAGAGATGGATCGATACCTTTCCCAAGAGTATTTGCGCGTAAGTGAATGCAAGGAAGTTCAAGTGGAATTTGAACTCGGCTCCCCGATTTCTTGTTCCGAAGCCGATATTCAATGCACCACAACGCACATCTGCTCCAAAATATATTAAAACACTCTGGAATTTTGATTTGAAATATTATACAAGAACCGAAACGCAATTTAACAAATATTATTTTTTTAAAAGTTCAGTCTTTTAACCAGCTTAAATTATTTTATATCGCGTTTGAAAATAAGCACGAAACTATTTTTATAGCAAATCACGGAGATTAAAATTAGGGGTACAAAATTCTCTTCTGCGCATGAGCGAAATATTAGCCAAGCTTTTCAAAATCCGTCACAAAAGTCTTTCATATTCTTCTCCCTTTTGTCACCTTTTTCTTTGTCGACACGTTAAGAAGAGTTATGAAGAAGATTAAAAACCTGCAAAAATTGAATCTTAAATTCATAAATTGGAAGAAAATGGTAAAGAAAATTTGATTTCCATAAGTTTATTTGTTTTTGGAAACCTTCGCTCACAGACAAACAAGGAAATTCCTTTTTCGTACATTCAATCTTAGGACAATTAGATAATTTCCTAAAAACCGACTGTTCAGATTGTTATAACTCAGCCATTTTGAATATATAATAAACAAAGGCAGCTCAATTACGTCATTACGAAATACCACGTTAGCTCTAGAAGCAAATATGGGATTTTAGAAAATATACAAATGTTTTTCATACGACACGAAGATTGGTAACCCCGATGTGGTATTATAGTGGGTTGCTTATCTATTCCCTTTTTCTAGTTGTGGGATTCCGTTATCGCGAAGGGTAATTGTATACTTGTTGCAGGTAAACAGAATTTGGCCTTGTGGTAGATAGTCCGCTATAAGTCTATATATATATATATATATATATATATATATATATATATATATATATCAACTAATGATTTTACAATTAAAATAATACTTGAATATAGGTCCAACGGAGGTTAAAGTGTTCATGGCAAATATAATCCTGAAAAAGATAATTAGTGTTTAGGAATGTGGGGAGCGTAGGTGTGTGAGGAATGTGTTTGAAGTAGTCGCTCCTTAGGTCAGTAATTACTTTTGAGACAGGGGAGAAGGAAAGAGGCAAGCATAGTAGCCGCTCGACTTAGGTCAAGGAGATTGGTTACACTCTTCTCCTCTGGTCTATGCCTGTCTGCTGGGGTCTTGTCTGTATCCGCTTTTTATATCTGCTTTTGGATCAAAAGCAGCTCGTTTTGGAATTTCACACTTGTATTTGATTCTGGGCTTCCCACTGGCTGGTAAATAAAATTCGCGTAGGCTCGTGAAATGGAAATTTGATATTTGATTAATTTTTTTTTTTAACCGGAACATCTGCGCGAATACACCTGCGCAAGGACGACTTTTGTTCATTTTCTTTTTGGTCGGTATATAGCAAACATCCGGTCCGTCGCTTTTGCTCAGTCGATATCACCACAGTATAATGGTTTAGCAAACTTGTCTCGTTAGAACTTGTTACAACTGAATCGTGAGTTCGATCCCACGACTAATTTGATGAAAAAAAGAGCATATCATAGCGGAAAAATGTCCCAAACAAAATTTTAGTGTCAAAATAATTTCTGTTATTATTGAGATGAAAGACCAAATTATTTCTTCGTTATTATCTTACTAATTTTTTAAATTTTTTGTGGCACTTTCGAAATTTTGGCTAAATAATCTTCATCGGGTTGGCCAAAGATTTTTTTTTTTCGGGGAGAAACCATTGCTTTGAAGATTCTTGCAAATATCAGAAACTTTTCGAATTTTAATGTAACTTTTAAGATTTATTCACAAATAAATTATTTTTAGAAATATTTTTTACAAAACCTTGGTAAAACTTATATCGTTACATCCGTTAGTACCTCTGTATGAATAGAATCAGTCAGTTAAGTGACATAAGTGATACACGCTTTGGGCAATCAAATGTATCAAAAGAGACATGACTGACTGGGCAGAAGATTATCCCGCAGCAGGTTGCCATTACTTTCTGCGGTACCCTGATTGCCAGCCGAGGCTTTAAAACCCAATCTGTTCTGTTATTTGACTCAGAGCTAAAGAGGGAAGAAATGTATTATATTATTAATTAGTAATTAGTAGGGGATCAGTTTGTTACTTAATAACAAAAGAAAACTGATCCCCCACTTTTTGGCCAGTAGAAGCTTTACTTATGTTTTCAACTATTATCTTCATTCAGTCAGTTAAGTGCCATACATGATACATGCATTGGGCGATCATGTCTCGAAAGAGACATGACTGACTGGGCAGAAGATTTTCTATCCTGCTCTTTAAACTATAGCTGATGGTAGAAGAGACAGATTATATTAATAAGTAGTAATTAGTGGGGGATCAGTTTAATACTTAATAACAATAGAAAACTGATCCCCCACTTTTTGCCCAGTAGAAGCTTTACTTATGTTTTCAACTATTAACTTCATTCAGTCAGTTAAGTGTCATACGTGATACACGCTTGAGCAATCATGATTCGAAAGAGACATGACTGACTGGGCAGAAGATTATCCCGCAATAGGTTGTCATTGCTTTCTGCGGTAAACTGGTTGCCAGCCAAGGCTATAGAAACCAACCTGTCCTGTTATTTAACCCATAACTGAAGGGAATATACGGATTAATACCTTTTCCAAGGGTATTTGCGCGTAAGTGAATGCAAGTAATTCAACTGGAATTCGAACTCGGATTCACGATTTGTCGTTCCGAGTTGCTATCCACTGCACGAAAAATAGAACGACTGCATTTAATTAATAGCTAAATTGACTGCTCGGAAGGTCGAGGCCCTGTGTCAGGCCAGGAAGTTTATCTCTTCTGAATCCATCTAGCAAATATACAAACCAACTAACCGCTCGTACATTGAATACTGTTGTCACATCTAGTCGGGCGCCCCTGCTATACGTCTTGGGGTTCTAAACAAAATCCAAAGGAGAATCCGCAATGTTGTCGATTTGAACCTGGCAACTCGACTTCAGTCTTCCTCTTACCGACGAGATGTGGCTTCCCTCTGTCTCTTCTACAAATACTTTCATGTATTCGGCTCCGACGAACTTGGCTCCCTGGTGGGAGCTACTAGACTAGCAACAAGGTCGCACTCATTTGCAGTGAAAACAATCAAGTATAACCACAACATCTACCCATTCAGATTCTTTTCACGCATTTCCCCGTATACTTCCTTTCATGGTAGCTAGAATCTCTAGGAGTTTAAGTGCAACGTCATCTGCCATTTCTTATCTCCTTGACTCCCATCCGACTTCTCCTTTTACACTTTACTCTCACGCAGCTCCCTTCACACCAGTGTTTCGGTCCTTCTCTTACCCATCATTTGACATCTACTTTGATTTGTTCTCCTTTCTCTTCAATCACCTATTATGTTACCCCCTGCGCACAATTGGCAGTTCTGCCTTGCTTGGAATGAGACAATTATTAAAGAAAAAGAAAAAAAGATAGAAATAGACTTAGATAGATAGATAGATAGATAGATAGATAGATAGATAGATAGATAGATAGATAGATATGGGTAAATTGAAACAAAATGAGATAGATAGATAGATAGATAGATAGATAGATAGATAGATAGATAGATATGGGTAAATTGAAACAAAATGAGATAGATAGATAGATAGATAGATAGATAGATAGATAGATAGATAGATAGATAGATATGGGTAAATTGGGGAAACAAAATAGATAGATAGATAGATAGATAGATAGATAGATAGATAGATAGATAGATAGATAGATAGATAGATCTGGGTTAATTGAAACAAAATGAGATAGATAGATAGATAGATAGATAGATAGATAGATAGATAGATAGATAGATATGGGTAAATTGAAACAAAATGAGATAGATAGATAGATAGATAGATAGATAGATAGATAGATAGATAGATATGGGTAAATTGAAACAAAATGAGATAGATAGATAGATAGATAGATAGATAGATAGATAGATAGATATGGGTTAATTGAAACAAAATGAGATAGATAGATAGATAGATAGATAGATAGATAGATAGATAGATATGGGTAAATTGAAACAAAATGAGATAGATAGATAGATAGATAGATAGATAGATAGACTGCGTTCAAGCGTGAAACAGACTGTCGTCACTCTGTGCTGCCTTTTAGGTTCAGTTTTGTATTTACATACTATCTATCCCTTTTATTAATCACATTTACACATAAGCATAGTGCGGCAGTACAGAACACCCGGATTAGAAGTGAGAATTCAATGCGGGATTTTCTGCCCACAACACAAATTTCAAGAAAAGATAACGCAATAAGAAATGTTTTTATGAAATTAGAAAATAGTATATTTGGCAACATATATACAGAATAAACATCTTGTGCATTTTTCTTTTGTGTAATTTGTTTGGTAAAAAAAATGTCTTTTCTCTAAAAGACATTTTTTCAACCAAACAATGTGAATGTGGCTTTGAACAACAAAAAAAGTGTATGTATTTTGCTGTTTGAAATTCGACAGAGTAGTGTTTGTTTCTTTCTATTT
>JBBBDQ010002429.1:1515000-1525000 GCA_037127315.1 Ascarosepion bandense
GAGTGGCGAACCAAATTCCAACATGAATTGATTTCACAGGGTGTTTCGCAATAATCAACGGGATAATCCACATCAGCCAATCTATGGACACCTGATGATGACCAGAGGGTACTTAGTCGAATCGTTGTGTCTATTGAAATAAGAAGAAAAGTTCGAAATAATTCCAAGATTATTAAAAATTACAAACTTGCAGAAGATTTATTTTACAATTTAACTAACTTTCTAATGGATATTCATTGCGATGCAGTGGATATCGGCTCGAAGCTAGAAATCTGAGTGCCGAGTTCGAATTCCAGTTAAATTCGTTGCATTCACTTACGTGCAAATACCCTTGAGAAAGACTATTTGACATGATCGCCCAAGCGTGTATCACGTATGGCACTTGACTGACTGACTGAATATAATAGTTGCAAGCATGATTAAGGTTTCTACTGGTCATAAAGTGGAGGATCGGTTTTCTATTGTTATGAAGTAATAAACTGATCCCCCACTAATTACTACTTATTAATACAATCCGTCTCTTCTACTTTCAGCTATAGTTTAAAGAGCAGGATAGAAAATCATCTGCCCAGTCAGTCATGTCTCTTTCGAGACATGATCGCCCAAAGCGTGTATCACGTATGACACTTAACTGACTGATTATTATTATTATGTCATTTTTCATCATGATTCCATTTCTGCTATGGTCGTACTACCAACCAAGTCTGCCAGAAGACCTAAGGTAGGTCGTGGCGTGTTGTTATGGCTCCATTTCGTTTTTTCTATCTTCCCCATCATCCCTAGCGTTACATAGACAAAGTTCTCCTTAGTGTGTAGGCTGTACTTAATAAGACAATTTTTTGTATATCTCTTAAGCTGGGATTTCCAGGGATTCTTTCAATGTGTTGTTTTGTTCCATTTTTTATCATTCCAAGTGCACCTACTATCACTGGCACGACTCTGGTTTTCAATTTCCACGTTTTTTCTATTTCAATTTCCAGGTCTTTATATTTTGACTGTTTTTCAAATTCCTTGGTTGCTATGTTACAATCCACTGGACCAGCCATATCAATTGATAGACAAGTTTTTTTCTTTCTGGTTTTTAACAATAATGTCTGGCCTGTTTGCTTCAGTTTTTCTGTCTGTGTCGATGGTGTAATCCCATAGAATGGTGACATATAATTATTATTATGTCATTTTTTCATCATATTTCGATTTCTGCTTTGGTCTCACTACCAACCAAGTCTGCGGGGAGACCTAAGGCAGGTCGTGGCGTGTTGTTATGACTCCATTTCATGTTTTTCTATCTTCCCTATCATCCCTAGCATTACATAGATAAAGTTTTCCTTAGTGTGTGGACTGTACTTAATAAAACAATTTTTTGTATATCTCTTAAGCTGGGGTTTCCAGGGATTCTTTCAATGTGTTGTTTTGTTCCATTTTTTATCATTCCAAGTGCACCTACTATCACTATTATTATTATTATTATTATTATTATTATTATTATTATTATCATATTTCGATATCTGCTATGTTCTACACTACCTACCAAAACTGGGGGAAATAATCTTGGGAAAGTTATTAATCAGTCGCGTTTCCCTCCATCTATGGCTTAAGCAGCAGAATAGATTGCATTCTATAGCCTTGATTGGCAACCAGTCTACGGTAGAAAGTAATGACAACCTACTGTGAGAAAATCTTCTGTCCAGTCAGTCATGTCGCTTTCCAGATATGATTGCCCGAGTGTGTATTACGTATGGAACTTGACTGACCGAATGATCTAATCGTATAACGTACGACGTATGCATTTTTTAAGTTAATTTAAGAATTTAAAACTAAAGTATAGCACACAAACTTACAAATAAACAATAGCAAGTTCTAGGAGGCTCCAGAAAGTTCTAGAATGTTCCATAAAGTACCAAGAAAATCATAGTACGAACATACGATTTTAGAAATTTCGAGTTGAGGGTGATATTTTTTTTTAATATTTTAACCCTTTTTTATTATGTTTTTAAAAAGAAATCATTGAAATTCAAGAAACTAATTATTTTACAAATAATTAATTTAAATAACATAAAAAATTAAATTAAATTATCTGGAATAAAATATTTCTAACATAAGGAAATTAATTAAAGATTCTGTAGTTAGAATTTTCATACAACGAGTTTATTAAGAATCTGATGTCGCTGTACTGTGAATTTGGAAAACATCTGAAAATAAAAATAATTAAATTAAGTTTATATTATTTCAATGGCGATTTGTTTGATAACGCTAATATATACTCAAGTTGCATCTATCAGACCAATTCGATCTCATTTAAACACACCCGGCGACCTACGGAACTGTATCTGTAACATACTCGTTGATAATACAAATATAATTGTATCATACACAAGTGAAAAAAAAAAGTTAAAAATAATAGAAGCGTTATGAATAAAAAAAAAATCCACCTCTTAATAATATCAAGTACGAACACGGCAACAATTTTCTGACCGTATTCGGAATATAAAACACACACATGATTCTATACATATACGTAAACACTACGCATATTCAGTTACACGTGAAATAAAATCCATTCTGGATCATTACATCCGAAAGAATTTGGACAATTTTTATATAATGTATGGGTGGAGTGGATATCGGCGCGGAACGAGAAACCGGGGAGCCGAGTTCGAATTCCAGTTAAAATCGATTGTATTCACTTACGCGCAAATACCCTTGGGAAAGGTATTAATCCGTCTCTTCCTTCCAGTTATGGATTAAATAGCAGGACAGATTGGGTTCTATAGCCTTGGTCGGCAACCAGTCTACCGCAGAAAGCAATGGCAACCTACTGCGGGATAATCTTCTGCCCAGTCAGTCATGTCTATTTCGAGACATGATCGCCCAAGCGTGCATCACGTATGGCACTTAACTAACTGACTGATGGCCTGAAAAGAAAAGAAAAATATAAGATCGAATGAAATATTACATAAAAACCTTAACCATAATAACTTGCATTTTTAATGAAACCTGCATAAAAGAGAGATTGCTGCCCAAAGACTCAATAGCAAATTTGTCTGCAGATATATATATATATATATATATATATATATATATGTTTGTGTGTGGAGGGGAGATTAAATAAATTGCAAACATTGTGTCTGCTTATTTTTAATAAAATTCGTTCATACACACGGGATAATCTTTTGCGTATTATAATTGAAAGATGTAAAACCTAACAAATACAGCATTAAATGAACTTACACAAATAACAAAAACGGAAAAACCTAATAATGAAGCCATAGCATATCTTATGTTAAAAATCTGTTCACTAACGTTCTTGTAACAAAAACCATTGACATTATTATATAAAAAAATATATACAATAATAATTCTCTGCTCCCACTGAAAATTAAAAAATTAAACCTAAAATGATAAACAACTACTTTTAACCTGTACCACCGAAGAAGTCCCATTCTATAATCACAGAAACGAGACGGTGTTTCAATTGGCTCAGTTCTGGGTCTAACCTTCTGAAACTTTTACAAAGAAAATAATATATTTAGCACCACGAAAAAACCCTCCATCTACGTACGATATGTTGATGATATTCTTATATTAGTTAAAATTATAGAAGAAATAATAGAACTAAAAAGATCTTTCAAAAGAACACTGTCCTCAAGTTTACATACAAACTTAACAAAGATATCAAAATCCCTTTCCTTGACATTTTAATACAAAAAAAAAACAACCAGCAAAACCTCTTGCACTCTCAATTATAAGAGTGAATGTCCTAACTCTCTTCAGATTGACACTCAAACACAATGAAATATTTTTACTGGAGCTTCCGATGCAAACGACAAGCAGTACAGCATGCCGTTTCCAAATTTCTGAGTAGATGCGACGTGGAGCACTTTTCTTTTTTAAGCATGTGCCCAACTGACCCTAATATAATTTGCAAAATTAAAGAAATTAAAAAAAAAACGCGCTTGCACGAAAGTTGAATATATGGATCGGAATCGGACAGATATATATATATATATATATATATATATATATATATATATATATATATATATATATATATATAGGCACCTCGGCGTGGTGTAATGGTTAGCAGGCTCGTCTCGCTAGAATAATTATAATTGAGTATAACTTATATATATGAATAGAATAAGTAAAGAACAAGTAGGAAAAGGTGTCTTTAATCTAACATGTTTCACTTTTAACAAGTTTCTTCAGACATTTATTAACCCTCTCGGGCCATTCGTATCATATTTGATACAGTATGAAAACAAGCCTTGAAAGAAATATTTTCCTGAAAAATTTTTTAAGAGAAATATTTTATAAATTTCAAATGAAAGCAGTACTGACTGCTCAGTCAATGGATACCAAATGTTTCCTTATAGGGAAATACCAAATGTTTCCTTATAGGGAAATACTGTATCAAATATGATACGAATGGCCCTAGAGGGTTAAAGACGAATGATTAAAAAGAATCCAAGAGGCTGTATATTAATAGAGGTATAGTTTCATTGGCCAGATACGTGTCACGTGTGATAAAGCAATATATATATATATATATATATATATATATATATATATATATTCTCAGATGTAGTGTATTTTTAGGAGAGACAGAATGTAGGATTTTTATGTTATAGACGTTTATTTATACAAAGACGATGAAGTCATTGATTTATCAAGGCTTGTAAATTTGAGGACGTTCAAGAATGTCCATCAGGTGGATTAAAAGGTCAGTCAAAGCATGAAGAGGACACGTTGTGTCTTAACTCCAAGTCAGGGGTAAAGTGTCTGTGTATATAAACAGCATAATAAATTCTCCATTGGCTCCTCGATAAAGTCACTCAGAGGACAAAAAACGTCGGCTAAGTACAGTTTTTCTTCTTGTCTCTTTATATATATATTTTTTTTAGTCATCTCACCCCAAGCAAGGCATTCCACTGCCACTTTTGCGCACGGGGCTACATAGAGGAAGGTAAAGAGAAGGAGTGGTTAGACATAGGGAATGTCAGGAGGAAGGTGACAGATGAGTAAGGATAGCGAGGATGAGGGTTGGGCAGATGGGAAGAGTGTTTGATATAATGGGAGCAGGTTAGTGTGTTAGGAGGTGTCTATTGACCTTACATTTAAACTCCTGGAGATTGTAGCCGTCGGGGAAGCAATCATTTGGAAGAGAATTCCACAGTCGGGAAGTGCGAGGAAAGAAACTGTTGGAGTAGAAGTTACGGCTGCATTTTATCGGTTTCACTGTAAAAGGGTGGGATCTAGTTGCTAATCTAGTATCTCGTGCAAATTCGTATTTAGGGGCAATAGTGATCTAAGTTCATCGGAGCAGAAGCCGTGAAAGTATTTATAGAAGAGACACAGGGAAGCCACGTCTCGCCGGTGGAAGAGAGACTGCAGGCGGTCTGCTAAGTCTGTATCTATCACATTACAGACCCTCCTCTGAACCTTATCGAGAAGATATATATATATATATATATATATATATATATATATAATCTTAATTGTGTCCAGAAAAGAGAAGATTAATACGATCACAAGAAAAATACAATAAAAGCTTAATCGCATCTCATTGTCACAATTATGAATTAAAAGTACATTGCGACATGGTAATTTCTATGTTTCGAGATTTCTATCTCGTCATCAGACAATGTTATAAAAAAGTAAATGCCAGGGAACTCTAAATCATAAAAAAATCGTAAAACCTTGGGTCCTCCTTACCTGGATTTATATAAATATAAATATTGATTGCTAACCGATATTTTTTGTGACGTAATTTTTTTAATTCTTAACCTTCATTTTTTATTTCTTTTTATTTCATTTTGAAAATGTGGTGGTTGCCGATGAGATGTGAAATCTCTCTTAAGGTTTTCATGTTGAAATGATCATTCAACAGTTTTGAACATCGAAATTTATTTTATTTTATAATTAGCTCTGTCATTTTAATTACATTGAGCTCTTCACCTGTATCATTTTTTAATATTAAAATATTAATATTAATTAGGATCGGGTCTTTGGGATTTACCTTCCTACTTTTCCTTTTGGATTAAAGTTATTATATATATATATATATATATATATATATATTTGGCTTTCAATAAAATAATCTGAGTGAAGATTATATATATATATATATATATATATATATATATATATATATATATATATATATAGCAGTTTCATTAAAGACGGCTGACAAGGTGATGCGATTAAGCTTTTTTTGTATTTTTCTTGTGATCGTACTAATCTTCTCTTTTCTGGACACAAATATGTAAAAACTGTCCAAAAGTACTGCATATCCGAGCGCTTTTACTTATTATGTTAGCCATTATCAAGGGAATTTTTTTAAAATTTTTAACTGAATACGTGAGCGTTTTTTAATTATGTATCTGAAGTTATTGTTATAGTGAATTCTTTCTTTCTTTCTTCTCTCTTTCTTTCTTTTTTCTCTTTCTTTTTCTTTCTTTCTTTATCCTCTCTCTCATAAATAGTAATTGCTGACCTGGAAGTGTTCACAAGTTGACCCGCACGAACATCCATTTTGAGAATTCTTAATGGCACGTGTCGTTTAATTCTGCAATCTAAACATTGGAACGTCCTTCCTATGTAGTCATTACCAGAACTACAAATAAACTTATAAACAACAGAAGAAATAGGATGTTAAGGAAGTTTCTACCATGTGGTATCTTCAAGACACCTAGGTCGCGTAATAACTCGTTTAGAAATGAAAAAATATTCAAATCTCTACAATATAATTGTATTGAACACTTTTCAATACAACTGTATACTGGTCTAATTTAATTATTGCCAAAAACTAATAAGTGATTAATATATATATATATATATATATATATATGTGTGTGTGTGTGTGTGTGTGTGTGTGTGTGTGTGTGTGTGTGTGTGTGTGTGTAATGGTTAAACACACCTATTCCTCAGATAATGGACTCTTCCTCCTATATTAATAAGAATTAACAGGAAGTTAAGTCGAGTTGTTGGGAAGTTCTTGGGAGTTCTTAGAAGTTCTAGAGAGTTCTTTAGAGTTCCGTTGGAGTTCAGTAGAACTAATAGTTAGTTCCAGTTTGGACATAGTTGGACTAAGGTAGTTGATATTAGTCGGCAGTTAGCCGAATACTAAGGAGTCAGCTTACAGAGGAAGATTACCAAGTTCCTAACATTTTGGGTGCGTTAAGTCGATTAGCAACCAACATAGCACGATTATGACCTTCAGTGCGAAAACTATGCCACAACAGTTACATAAGAATGTTTTATTTTCTAAGCACAGTCTTTACATTGTGGCCGTGATCGTTGTTATTGGTATCAAGTATTAGCATTTCTTTTTTTTTTATTGTTAGGGCTTCCATAGTTCTTAAATTCTTCTTGTATGTGAATAACGTTGATAGAATAGTTTAATGAATAAGAATTCATTAAAAATAGAGAGTTTATTTTTAATACAAAGTTCCCAATATAATAAGAATTGAAGTAGAAAAATGTCGGATTAAAAATAAATCTAATAATTTTTCAGAAATTGGGTTGTTTACGTTTCAGATTCGAAACTAAGCAGATTTGGCTTTCAATAAAATAATCTGAGTGAAGATTATGTTCTTTAGCTAAAGAAGGTATATATATATATATATATATATATATATATATATATATATATATATATATATATGGAATAACCCCTATTTCTGTTTTTAATGTATATATATACATATATATTTAGTGTATCGGAACAGCAGATAATTTTCTAAACATATACTGTTAAATATAACAGAAAATGAATGTCTATTATGTTTAATCATGAGCCATTCTAAACATCGTATTTTGGCTTTAATTTCAGGTGAAAATAAAGACAAAAACTACATAGTTGATGAACAAATACGTTATTTTCTTAAAAAGCTTAACATGGAAAAAACAACACATGATACTAACCCAACCAATCCTAAACATATCACTCTCTTATACCGTAGCCAGATGCACTCCAACTACCAACTAGATAAAAACACCCTAAAAAAAACTCATAAATACTAATATTTCTCCGACAGACTCTAACAAAAGAATTAAGTTTATTATATATTACACTAAATCCACTACATCTAATTCATTCGTCCGCAACGACTCTTCCCCCACCGTTAGTGATTTGCAAAAAAACAATGTAGTATATAAATTCATATGTCCATTTAGAGAATGTATCTCTAACAACCTCAATAATATCTACATTGGCCGCACTATAAATTCGCTCTCACGGCGTCTGACGTTGCACTTAAATGAAAATTCAAATATATTCCGTCATTTAAAACAACACGGTTATCAACGCACACTTCTGAGAAAAACGCTTGTTGATAACACGTACATACTTAAACAAGAAAATAATAAACAGAAACTAAAAATCCCCGAAGCAATCTACATTAAACAATTTAAACCTGGTTTGAATACAATCAATTTTGATATTTCCAATAACGTACTCAAATGCCTGTAATCAGATCAGGGACCACAACACCACTATTTTGTCACTGTCTTCGGCCATCCGCCACGGTAGGGATGGACTTATATTTTCAATGTAATTCTCTTTATTGTTAATAACTTAAATGTTCTATGTTTACTGTGTGTTAATATTTACTCTTTGATAATGGCTTATGTGAGCCGAAAGCTTAGACCCGATAAAAAAATCAACAATTACTGTGATTTTTTGTTGTCTTTTAACGACATCACCATCAAGTATATCAGACGGTATGAACGGATCCTACACAAAATTAATAGACAGAACTTGTCTCTATTATTCAATGAAACCTGCATTAATATATATATATATATATATATGGAATAACCCCTATTTCTGTTTTTAATGTATATATATACATATATATTTAGTGTATCGAAACAGCAGATAATTTTCTAAACATATACTGTTAAATATAACAGAAAATGAATGTCTATCATGTTTAATCATGAGCCGTTCTAAACATCGTATTTTGGCTTTAATTTCAGGTGAAAATAAAGACAAAAATTTTCAAACATTTGAATATTTTTTAATATGCTGGCTCTAAGTTTTCGGCTCACATGGGCCATCTTTAGAGAGGTTACAGGGACGTCAACATCAAGACGTCCACCATCAAAGATGATTTTATCTTGTATTGACATAAAACATTGCTATTAGACGATAACAGTGACCGAATAGCAGACGCAGGTCATAAATTTGTAATGATGTTCTATGACGTCACACCACGTGAGAGAACTGTCGGAAACTCTGCAGTTACTTGATTGTGGTATCTGCTTGATTATTGATAGTGATTGGTTGGAAGATGCCTGTATTTACAGTGATTTATCATTGGGAATATATATATATATATATATATATATATATATTATGGACACTCCCGTCGATTTCGACGTATGAGTGTCTAACTCAGACTGCCACACAAAGAATTGTTTAGCCTGTTGAAGGCTTGTGTAGCACCATCCACACCTTTTGGAACTGCTGATAACAAACAATCGGTGCAGAAGTTCGCCACTGATCACATGAACAGTAGACCTCAGTTATTTTTAATTTATTATATATATATATATATATATATATATATATATATATATATATATTATAAGTTATAGTTTAGAACATGTACAAATTATAATTTATTACCTAAGTGTACATTTTGTTTCGACATCGAAAAAACAATGTCACATCAGGGAGTTAATAATGATAGTACTCTCATTATTAACAACCTGATGAGACATTATTGAAACAAAATGTACACTTTTGTCGTAAATTATAATTTGTACATGTTCTAAACTAAAATATGCATTGCTCTATTTCTATATTGAGCACTGTTTTAAATTAATGTTTCGAACGTTGTTAATAATCTCGTTGTTCTTTATTCACTTGGATATATATATATATATATATATATATATATATATATATATATATAAGAGAGAATGAATGTCTATTATGTTTAATCATGAGCCGTTCTAAACGTCGTATTTTGGCTTTAATTTCAGTTGACGATAA
>JBBBDQ010002429.1:1530000-1565000 GCA_037127315.1 Ascarosepion bandense
GAAAGCAATGGCAACCTACTGCGGGATAATCTTCTGCCCAGACAGTCATGTCTCTTTCAAGACATGAACGCCCAAGCGTGTATCACGTATGGCACTTAACTGATTGACCCGCATTCGCCGGTCGCGCTGGCTCCGGTGACGAGCACCGGTTGACACCTCTGGTGCAACGGGTGGCGCGGCTTCGGGACATTGTTCCCCGGGACCGTACATCGCTCAGTATTATTTTTCTCAATTGCATGCCTATCCTCAAGAAGGCGGGAAGTGCGAGAAAAGAAACTTTTAGAGTAGAAGTATCGGTTAGAGTTGACTGTTCTGACTGTAAAAGGGCGGGACCTAGAAGCAAATCTAACAGCACAAGTAAATTCTTGTGGTCGGGTCACTCGGTCAGAACAGAAACCATGAAAATATTTGAGCCTGGAATCTAATATCAATCCTTTCCTCATCTATAAATCTCATACAGCGCTCAACTATACACTTGATCTACTTAGAAAATATCATGTGTGCTGATTCTTTCAATTAAAGAAATTATTTTCCAATGCTGCATGTTTTCATCTTGACTTCATTCTGTATGAATATTGACTCTGTACCTCTCTCTTTACATTTGACTAGCGATCCTTACTATCACCGAAGTTAAGCAATGTCAAACCTGGTCAGTACCTAGAAACTTAGTCAGTACTTAGAAATTACCAGATGCTTTAAGCGTGCACATGCGGGTGCTCGAAATTATTAATCGGAGAGCAGAGTTCTAATTTCAGTTTTTTCTTTCTCCGTTAATTATAGATTAAATAGTAACGCTTGTATCACTAAATCATTTTTATCTCAAAAATATATTCTGTCATATATATATATATATATTTTATATTCTGTCATATATATATATTTTTATATTCATGCAGGTTTCATTGAATAATATAGACAAGTTTTGTCTATTAATTTTGTGTAGGATCCGTTCATACCGTCTGATATACTTGATGGTGATGTCGTTGAAAAACAACAAAAAATCACAGTAATTGTTGATTTTATTATCGGGTCTAAGCTTTCGGCTCACATAAGCCATTATCAAAGAGTAAATATTAACACAGTAAACATAGAACATTTAAATTATTAACAATGAAGAGAATTAAAGTGAAAATATAAGTCCATCCCTACCGTGGCGGATGGCCGAAGACAGTGACAAAATAGTGGCATTGTGGCGTTGTAGTCAGAATATATATATATATTTTTATATATATATATATATTTTATATTCTGTCATATATATATATATATATATATATATATATATATATATATATATTCTGACTTTAAACGACCTGCAAATGATGAATAAGGAAAAGGAAATAATCTATTAGAAAAATACTGATTAGCTACATAGGCATGTATTTTTAATCTATTTTCATTCTGTGTATCTCTCAACCATTTTTATATCTAAACAAATAAAATTTTCCTGATCTGAAAATGTTTTCTGTTTTTCTGCAAAATGTTGACAAGTCCTAGCAAACAAATCAATTCATTTTAATTTCTCGTTTGATATTGTTGTTCCCCCATAAAGAAAATTTAAGATTATTGAAAGACTAGCAGTATAGCCCGGCGTTGCTCGGGTGTAATGAAAGCTTTAAAACTAATCCATGGTCGTGGAACTCAGACTCTTTGGACGTTGGCACGGAAGCAATAGTTGTTTCCAGTTAAAGAGAACACGGTAGACTGAAAGAAAAATGAATGGATGTAAGTCAAATTTTGATTTCCTGCTATCGATATCAAATAAGTTTTTTCGTCGTAAAATGAATTTTGAAGGCTAAATAAGTCCTCTGAGTAAATGGTATCATGGCTGAGACTAAGAACTACAATTATACCTACCTAGAGCCAAACTCGAAGCAAAAACTAAAATAAAAGGGCTGAAAAACTGATTTTGATCAGACACGGTATCTTACCTTTTATATATATATATATATATAATCAAATTTTCTGCACTATTGTAAGAACTGCAACCTTGAAACTTCTGAATATCATTTCTTATGTCTTTCTCTGTGAGTGTATCAAATTTGATTAAAATCGGACTTTCCTTCTATAACCCGATTTTTTAGATTATCGATTTTCGATATTTATCGGGGGTACCTAGACACAGGATGTGCGTAGTGGTCCAGTGGATATCGACTCGGAACGAGAAATCGAGGAGTCGAGTTCGAAATCCAGTTGAATTCATTACATTCACTTACGCGCAAATACCCTTGGGAAAGATATTAATCCGTCTCTTCCTTCCAGTTATGGGTTAAATAACAGGACAGATTGGGTTTTATAGCCTTGGCTGGCAACCAGTCTACCGCAGAAAGCAATGGCAACCTACTGCGGGATAATCTTCTGCCCAGTCAGTCATGTCTCTTTTGAGACATGATCGCCCAAGCGTGTTTCACGTATGGCAGTTAACTGACTGACCTTGACACAAAACCTAGCTAAGAACACTCGCAGACGCTTATAGTACAACTGTGTAAATTTTCAAGAAAATCGATTCAGACGTTTCGGAGTCTATATGTAACGAACACACACACACGCAGACACACACACACATACACACACACAGACAAACTTTAGATTATTATATTACAGTTAGTCTCACCCATGCTGTCAAAAAGACACAGCTTTTTTTTTTTTTTACCTTACCTAGAAATAAATGGTAGAAACATTTTTCCATTATTTACATGTCCTCATCTTTTACAGCGTTTCAGCCGTTGTACTCTCCGGCTCTCTTTAGGTGCTTAGAATTTCTTTCGATCACTCAGGTATATCAGTCTCATTCCATGTGTAATTCCACTTCCGGTAGCCATGTAGTATCTCCCTTTAACTCAACTCTCTAAGTTATTTTATCACAACTGCTGCAGCCTGGTATTGAACGCGCAACACATTGGGTCAAGTCACTGGAACTAACCAATACGTATGTCCACTACATTTCTACCGGAAGTAAAAATTGAATCAATTAATGAAATACTGAGGATGTAACCTGGTATTGAACTCACAACTGTAAGAGTCAAATCAGGAACTAACCAACGTCTATATCCACTGGGCGGAATTTTGGGGACTTATAAACTTAATGTCCGGTAAACCTTTTTTACTAGAGTTCATATTTTTATGTTAATGGTTTTCTCTAGTATTTTTTTTTTTACCAGAGCTCATATTGCAATTTTTTAAAAGTATGATTTTCTCTGGCATAGAGGTTGGTTCCTGACTTGACTCTTACAGTTGTGAGTTCAACACAGCAATGGTGAACAAGTAACTTGCAGGGTAGATAACTCATGACTTCTAATCGAGGCTTCCCGCATTGAATGGAGTTCATGTACCGCAGTGATTGTAATAAAGGGTTCGGTTTGAAATTCTTAGCACCTGAAGAAGACCGGAGCATACAACAGCCGAAACCTCGTACAAATGTCAACAAAGATGAGGACAATAATCCGAATAATTTATATTTAAATTAGGGTCATCAGGAGAGAATGTGCTCAGTTTTGAGACCTTCCTCTCAATGGTTTTACTTGAACACCAGACCCCTCACTAATGCGAGGCCCCATTATAACGATGTACAAAAGTGTTGTAAATATACTAGTTCAAATGTCTAACGGCGAAATTAAATTTACAAAAAATTTCGAAAAACGGCAAACCTCGCTTTCTGAGAATATATAAATATGATGTGAATAACAGAATTGAACAGCATTTTATCCCCTTAACTCGTCCCCCCCCCCAAGCTATGGGTAAATAGCAGGACGTATTGAGCACTTTATCCTTGGTTGGAAACCTCTGAATACAAACCAGCGAAGAGACACTTCTCCCCCAGCTATTTTTTTTAATTCTGTCGCTCCGAGCAAGGCTACAATGCCTCTAAGACGCAATAGAGTTAATAGGAAAGAAAGAGAATGAAAATATATTTGAAGAAACCGGAAACTAAATCTTAAACAAGTTACAGGTTATTAACATCCATTCCTGTTTAAAAAAAAAAAAAACAGAGAGAAGTGTGAACCGAATGATAGGCAAACCTATCTACTCCTACTTTCTTTTAATCATTTCACCTCAAGCAAAGCAGAAACGGCCCAGGTACGCAGGGGATTACAGTGAGTGAAAAAAACAAGGTACCAGGGATGTCGATGAAAAGATAAGAGAAGAATGGGATTCAAGTAGACAGACGTTGCATTTAAACCTTTGGAGATTGTAGCTATCAGGTAAGAAAGCAAACAGTAGGAAGTTCCACAGACCGGAAGTGCGAGAAAAGAAACTATTAGAGGAGGTTAAACTTAACTATTTCGACTGTAAAAGGGTGGGACCTTGATGCTAATCAAGTAGCACGAGTAAATACATGTGGTAGGGGTACTAGGGAAAATGCTCGTCAGAGTAGTTGTAAAAAATACAGAGGAAAACCACATTACATCGGTGAGGAGCTGATAGAAAGTGAGCTGCTAAGTGCTATGCATCTTCAACTGTCTCCTGAAAACTACACGTCCGATAAGTACAATTTTTCTTATTTACTTTACCTTCCTTTTCACTTGCTCGCCGGCCATAAAAAAGGAAAGGAACACAGACTTCCTTATTATTCTGTTAATCTTTGCATACACACAATATGACCTGCAACTTACAACTACCAACTCTTGATCACTCTTAACTTCGTACTACACTTTCTCTTTGAACATTTACATAGTTAAGAATTCTGATATTTTACATTGTAGGGATTTTGGTTGTGTTTGGCACAAGGCCAGTTTGATAAACATAACTGAGGTTCTTACATACCTGTCTATTTCTATTTAGGAAAAAGAATAAATAGTAAATAAAAGAAAAAAGAAAAACTGGATAGTAGAGTGAACCGAACAATAGTCGAACCTATCTATTCCTATTGAGGAAATAAAAGTAAATAAATAGTAAATAAAATTTCAGAGTTTATGCGGAGTCGTTAAAAATATAGATTTGAAACAGTCTTTAGAAGGAACTGGAGAGCCAATCTTAATCAGAGAAGAAGGGATGAGTTTCTAGCGGTGTTTAAAAGAACGGGGAGGAGTATGACCAGAACGACAGCCAAACCTATTTATTCGTATTTAAGGAAAAAGTAAATAAATAGTCAAGACAAATTCAGAGTTTAGACAGAGACGTTAGGAATATAGAATTGAAGTAGACTTTAGAGGGAATTAGAAACCCAATCCTAAATAGAAAAAAAAAGGGATAAACCTCTAATCCTTTTCAAAAGACGGGGAAGAAGTGAGAACCAGATATATGTTTCTTTTTTTGATGACAAGAGAAGAACAGGCTGGAAAGAATGCAGCTAGCCGGACCCAAACGAGAAAGAAAGAAAGAAAGAAAGAAAGAAAGAAAGAAAGAAAGAAAAGATTATTACAAATGAAAAGAAGAAGGGTTGAAAAGAAAAGCCGATAAAAATTTTAACTGAAGGAAAAATGAAAAAACGAAACAAACAAACAAACAAAAAACACCAAAACAAAAAGGAGAAAGAAAGAACGAACCAAACAAAATATAACAAGAAAGAAAGAAAGAAAGAAAGAATCAAAACATGAAAGAAAGAAAGAATGAATGAATGAAAGAAAGAAAATATTATGACCTGTTGGCTGGAAAAGTGGTGGAAAAAATGAACAAATTTTAACCGAACTGAATAGAAAATAAGAAAAAAAAATGAAAGAAAGAATGAAAGAAAGAAAGGATCAAAACATTAAAGAAAGAAAGAAAGAAAGAAAGAAAGAAAGAAACATTATGACCTATTGGCTTGAAAATTGGTGGAAAAAAATGAACAAATTTGAACCGAATTGAAAAAAGAAAGAAAGAAAGAAAGAAAGAAAACATTATGACCTATTGGTTTGAAAAATGGTGGAAAAAATGAACAAATTTGATGCGAATTGAAAAGAAAGAAAGAAAGAAAGAAAGAAAGAAAAGATTGAGCTGTTGGCTGGGAAAGTGGTGGTGAAAAAACGAACGAATTTGAACCGAACTGAATAGAAAATAAAAAAAGAAACAAACAAATAAACAAACAGACAAGCAAAGAAAAAGAAAAGAAAATATTTAATAAAATAAGCTAATATAAATGGGGATTGAGAAACGAAGTCATGGCCGGCGTTTCTTCATGTGTGTGTGTGTGTGTGTGTGTGTGTGTGTGTGTGTGTGTGTGTGTGTGTGTGTGTGTGTGTGTGTGCTTATTTTGTCTGTGTTTTTAATTGCAATTGCATTTCATGGATTTTGTTGAGAATAAAATGATTAAGTGGCTGTAAATGCCTCTGCTTGCAAATGCGCCAGTGAAATGCCAACTGACAAATGCACATCAGCCTTCTACGTCTAAAACACATTGTCCCTCTTTTAAATCACCTTCATGTACGCCATGTTTATTAACAGGGCGGCAAGCAAACAATGGGTTGAAAGCGGACGCCTTGGTTGCCAAGGGAGGCAATCTTTTGCTCTCCTGTTTCTTTCACCTCATCTGGTTTTTGATCGTCTTTGTCAAGACAACAATGTCACGTCACAATCATTAATGATTAACGAGTTGCAAAATCATCCTCACGGCTACGACTACGACAGTTGGCTCTTAAATATTTTCTGTCTTCTATTAAGGAATATTAAGAATAAATACAATGTGACAAAAACGTACAAATTTACTTTAAGGAAAAAATAAATAAATAGTCAAGACAAATTCAGAGTTTAGACAGAGACGTTAGGAATATAGAATTGAAGTAGACTTTAGAGGGAATTAGAAACCCAATCCTAAATAGAAAAAAAAAAGGGATAAATTTCTAATCCTGTTCAAAAGACGGGGAAGGAATGAGAACCGGATATATGTTTCTTTTTTTGATGACAAGAGAAGAACAGGCTGGAAAGAAGGCAGCTAGAAAGAAAGAAAGAAAGTCGATACTGAGTCATCATCATTTATCCATCACACCCAGATGGTGCATAGGACAGCAACTTTTATCGCTGTTTCTGTAACAACCGTTTTTTACGGGGCAGGGTTGTTAACCCTGCACCAAACCCCCAAACTTGGAGGACCTGCGGACCATTCTTGGTCCTTACATTTACAGTACCTAGTATTCCCAAATGGTCACCCATTTAAGTACTGACCAGGCTCGATGTTGCTTAACTTCGGTGATCGGACGGGAACCGGTGTATTCAACACGATATAGCCGTTGACGCAGAGTGCTATGGTTAAATTGTCGCCATTTTCTATTTTTTTATTTCATACATGTGCCTTGATTGTTTTTTATTTGGTCGACTTCAAATTATAGTAGGGTCAGTTAGGTACCGTCTGTGAGAAAAAGAGCACCATGACGCCATCCACTCCGCCAGAAATTTGGAAACAATATTCTGTACTGCTTGGCATTCGCACCTGAAGATCCAATACGAACATTACAGAGTGTTTAGGTTCCAATCTGAAACAGTGCAGAAGATTCGGAAAGAGTTGAATGATCTATCCGGTCAACATCATGGGGTTGGAAGTGGTCACTAGTGATGGTGATGTTATACTTCAGTTCATCTTCCAACAGGGCCTCGAACTCAACACAGAGGCCTACATCAAGTGTCTCGGGTCCAGAGACTGGTTGCTGGAAGACTGTATATCTGGCAACGGCTCTACACTATTTCACACAAGCTAAAGAACCCACTCATGGCTATCAGATAATTTCTGCGGCCACATCACCCCTTACATCTGGCCACCTAACTCCCCAGACTTGCAAACCCCTTGATTATTATGTGTGGGGTTCGGTTGAGCAAGAGGTCAACAAAATTCTAAAGATAAACTGAAGGCAGGGATTATGACAGCATTCACCATCTTAAACAAGGAGAGTATCCATAAGAGTTGACGAAGATCCACAACAGAATTAAATCAAACAATCGGCTATAAATAGCGCAGCCCTGAAACTTGCGCAGAAAGCTAGCATACCAAACCCTGTCATATCTTAAATATCTAGAGCAACTGCTGGAGCTTCGCCATTAGACGACAATTCATCCATCGCACGCTGGATATGATTAAAACGGAATATGGTCTACATGTGTAATATATGAATTGAATAGTTTAATCTAGGGGTTCTCAAATTGTGGTCCGCGGAACACAGGGGTTCAGCAAGGATAAGATAGGGGGTCCATGGATTAAATCATCACGTGAAATTCAAAATATAAATTTTCAATGTCTGGATATTTATTTTTACTTATTAATGTTATCAAATGACAAAAGCTTGCATATCGCCCATTACATGTCAACGTTATTTATACAAAAAATTATTTTACACATGCAAGAGCTTGATGTTCAAATTTACTTTTATTTCAGGGTGCAAGTGTCACCCATGGATAAATTTTTAATAAAGGGGTCCGTAAGTCAAAAGTTTGAAAACCCCTGGTTTAATCGGTCATTTGATGAAATTCAAGGAATAAAATGGCTACAAAATGATTAAAAAAATTGTCAATAAAACGAATTGTCGTCATCATATATTAGTAAGATTTTTGTTTAAACCCAAGCACAAAGGGAAAGATTTTAATGTCGGAATTTTCGGACAAGCCTGTGTCCTTTATCAACGAAATGAGAAATAAACAATGAAGTTGGACTCACTTTTGGGAGTTTTTTGTTGCAATGGGAATTTTTACTAATCTTTTTATTTCTGCTGACCACTCAAGCTCATTCTTCTTCTTCTTCTGTGTGCAGTACTTCTTTAGGATATAGACGATCATGGCTCTCCACGATTTCCGGTTCTTTATATTTTGTATTAAAGTTTGTCTTTTAACTGTATCTCTTAATCCTTGTTCTGTCAACTATTTTTCAACCTCTTTCTTCTTCTTCTTCTTCTTCTTCTTCTTCTTCTTTTTCTTCTTCTTCTTCTTCTTCTTCTTTATCTCTTCATAAATACAGTGTTTCTTCAGGACGTGGGCTATCATGGGTCTATACGATTTCCGGTTCTTTGTAACTTTTAGTAAAGTTTGTCTAATTTTCTATATCTCCTAATCCCTTTTCTGTCAACCATTTACAAAAACTCGTTAGGTAGATTATACATTACTTTCTCCTGCCCCTTTTGCAAGCCATATGTCCTGCTTGTGTCAAATTTTCTAATCCTTCTTTCCTCATTAACTTTACCGAACCAAAATGATTCCAACTCTTGGATTGACACCGTCATTTGGTAATGCTCTGTTATATTCGTTACTTCCTGTAGATGGAAGAATAGTGTCTTGGGAAATGCAATGAGGTGTGGAAAGCTGAAATTGGAATCAACTGGAGTATTCTTTAAGTGTCCAGAGGAGAATAGAAATGTTGGAAATGGCATTGATTGATGGCGTTTGTCATGATTCCTTAGTAACACTTTATGGTTCTTGAAGGCAAAAGAGAAACGGCCAAAAGATGTCGAAAAGATGGCTAACGCTACAAATAAATAAAAGGACAATTAAAAGACAGAAAATTGTAGAAGGAAAAGTTATTTATGAAAGACAGAAAGAAAGAATCGAATACAAAGAAAGAAAGAAAGAAAGAAAGAAAGAAAGAAAGATAGAAAGAAAGAATCGAATACAAAAAAGAAAGAAGCGAATACAAAGAAAGAAAGAAAGATAGAAATAAAGAATCGAATACAAAAAAGAAAGAAGCGAATACAAAGAAAGAAAGAAAGAAAGAAAGATAGAAAGAAAGAATCGAATACAAAAAAGAAAGAAGCGAATACAAAGAAAGAAAGAAAGATAGAAATAAAGAATCGAATACAAAAAAGAAAGAAGCGAATACAAAGAAAGAAAGAAAGAAAGAAAGATAGAAAGAAAGAATCGAATACAAAAAAGAAAGAAGCGAATACAAAGAAAGAAAGAAAGAAAGAAAGAAAGAAAGATAGAAATAAAGAATCGAATACAAAAAAGAAAGAAGCGAATACAAAGAAAGAAAGAAAGAAAGAAAGAAAGATAGAAAGAAAGAATCGAATACAAAAAAGAAAGAAGCGATTACAAAGAAAGAAAGAAAGAAAGAAAGAAAGAAAGATAGAAAGAAAGAATCGAATACAAAAAAGAAAGAAACGAATACAAAGAAAGAAAGAAAGAAAGAAAGATAGAAAGAAAGAATCGAATACAAAAAAGAAAGAAGCGAATACAAAAAAGAAAGAAGCGAATACAAAGAAAGAAAGAAAGAAAGAAAGAAAGAAAGAAGCGAATACAAAGAAAGAATGAATGAATGAATGAAAGCATCGAATACAAAGAAAGAAAGAAAGAAAGAAAGAAAGAAAGAAAGAATCGAATACAAAAAGTGAAAGGAAAAAAGTATGAAAGAAACAAAGAAACGAGTACAACGAATGAAAGAAAGAGAGAAAAAGAAAGAAAGAAAGAAAGAAACGAATACAAAGTACGAAAGAAAAAAGCGAATAAAAAATGTGAAAGAAAGAACCAAAGAAAGAAAGAAGCGCATACAAAGAGTGAAAGAAAGAAAGTGAATAAAAAGATTGAAAGAAAGAAAGAATAAAAAGAAAGAAAGAAGAGAATACAACGAATGAAAGAAAGAAATGAATTCAAAAAAAAAAAAGAAAGAAACGAATATATAGAGTGAAAGAAAAAGGAAGTGAATACAAAGAAAGAAAGAAAGAAAGAAAGAAAGAAAGAAAGAAAGAAAGAAACAGACTAATCGAAAATGTCATGTAAGATTTTTTTTTTTTCTAAAAATCTCATCCATAAATTTTCATCTACATCTTCGAGGAGGTTGCCATTTCACAAAAATCTGTGTTTCACCTTCTCGATATCAGAAGGAACTGATGCCTTTCACTTTTGCTGACCCTAACCCTTAGCCCTGCTGGTAACAATCTTTTCAAATGACAAACAAATGACTCTATGTTTTTTCCATTCCAAATCCAGTGACTCTCCTAAACCGAATGGCCAATGTCGTTGTTGAGTCGAAACGTTCGCTGTTGTGCTAATGAAGTCCATTTCACCACATGTAATTAATGGACGTTTTCACCCGACTGTACTAACTGCTCTACCGAAAATCTCTCAGCTGAACAGAAAATTCGATAATTCTCACGAATCATTTCTTTGAATTCAAGAGAATTTGAATTAAGGAACGAAACCAAGATTTAAACTGTTTTTTTATTTTATTTCGACGGTGAGAAATCTAGAAATCTTTCGTCATTTATTAATAATTAGCATCATAACCCGACGTTGCCCGTGCAACTCAGAACATTTGAGTAGTAGAAGATGCCAATGAGAGGTCTAGATGAAAATCACTTATTAAAAATTGGAAAGGAGAGCTGAGGCTGTTAGTAACCATTAAAAAAATCTATTTTCGTTTGTTTTGAGTAAACGTGATTTGATGTTTTGTGTGACATTGTAAACAACATTGCGTTTGTTTTTGTTTCAAAATTACGGAGATAATATTTACATTTTCTGTTGACTAAATGAATTTAACATCAAAATAAAAATTATTTGCTTTATTTTACTGAAATTAGAAATATAAAAACTATTACGCTCTCAGTTCAGAAATTTTTATAGAATATTTAAAAATGTAGACATTTAATTTTAGAGGAAAATGTGCACTTTTTTTACATATTTTGTTTTTGTTTGAAAAGACACTTTTAAATTAAATATAAAGGCTCATTTTTTTAATAAAATTATTTTAGTCGCGTTTGACACGCGTGTAATTTGATTTTCGTGACGTAATTTAGCAACCATCTTAGATCTTAGATGTTTTACGGCGCAAATGTAAACAATAGGCTCCATTGGCCAAAAAATGCGAAAGGGAAAATTGCTGAACTTAAACTCAAAAAGTATGTGTCGACCTGGCTTCCCTGCAGATATGGGTCCCAAGAAAATTTGAATGGCGTAGCTTAAAAAATGTAGGCGTGCATAAGGAACAGTCACACACAGACTCACAGATTGCCTTTTATAGATATAGATTTTCTTGTAGAATTGGTAAAGGGAGATTGCATTTCGAGATTTTGGTATGAAAATAGTAATCCCTTCATTCTGGTTTCTGATTAGTCAATTTTTTAAAAAAACATCATTCTTCTGGGCTTACCATGTGAATTTAAGTATGCATTTAGGTCCCACTCTTTTACCATTGAAATAGTTAAATGTAACCGTTACTTCTACTCAAACAGTTTCTTTTCTCGCACGTCCCTCTTGTGGAACGCCCTTCCGCTTAGTTGTTTCTCTGATAGCTAAAATCTCCAAACATTTAAATGCAACATCAATTGCCATTTTCTACTTTCATAATTTATCCTTCTTTCAGTATCCACTGTAACCTGTTATTATTTTCACTACTAGATTGGCATGTAGGTCCCACTCTTTTAGCATTGAAATAGTTAAATCTAATGACACTTCTACTCTAACAGTTTCTTTTTTTCGCACGTCCGCCTGTGTAACTCCCAGTGATCGTAATAAAAGTTTCGGTTCGAAATTATTAGCAGAAGATGGCCGAAGCGTTCAACGGTCGAAAGGTTGTACAAGTGGCAACCAAGATGAGGAACATAGTCCGAATAATCTAAATAGTGTAAATACTATCTCATCTCATAAAAATTGACAAAACTCCCTACTTATATTTATAGACTAGCATCATAGCCCGGCGTTGCCCGTGCAACTCAGAACATTTTAATTAGATGATTAATGCAGCCTGTTGCGATTTCCGAGCGTTTGTCGTCGCCCCCTCACTTTAAAATATAGTTATATAAAAAAAATAATTATATAAAAAATTGTTTAAAAATTGTTCAAAAATTCCATTAAAAAAAGTCTATTTTCTTTCGTTTTGAGTAAACGTGAGTTGATGTTTTGTGTGACATTGTAAACAACATTGCGTTTGTTTTTGTTTCAAAATTACGGAAGATATTTACATTTTTTCTTGACTAAATGAATTTCAGAAATTTTCGAAGAATATTTAAAATTGTAGACATTTAATTTTAGAGAAAAAAGTTACATTAATGCCACACGAATTACAGACAGTTGATTTCCTGCATTAAATATTTAACGAAGAAAAAACTTTATTTTCTTTAATTTTATTTTCTGAATTATGAAATATTAAATCTGAAAAAAAAAGACTTAAATAATTAAATTAACCATTGGCACTTTTTTTACATGTTTTATTTTTGTTTGAAAAAATACTTGTTTTTTTAATATTTCTTTTCTTTCAAAATTACGGGGAAAAATATTCACATTTTTTTGTTGACCAAATGAATTTTTATAACGTCGGAATAAAAATTAAATATAAAGGCTCATTTTTCTTTTTTTAGTCGCGTTTGACACAAGTGATTTGATTTTTGTGGCGTAATCTAGCAGCCAGCTTAGATCTTAGATTTTTACGGAACAAATGTAAACAATCGGCTCCATTGGCCAAAAAGTGCGAAAGGGAAAATTGCTGAATGTTTGAATACAAAAAGTATGTGTCGACCTGGCTTCCCTGTAGATATGTGTCTCTAGAAAGTTTGAATGGCGTAGCTTAAAAAATGTAGGCGTGCATAGGGAACAGTCAGACACAGAATCACAGATTGCCTTTTATATATATATAGATTATGGAGTTAGACTTGGTACAAGTACTGTACTTTACAGTGTCGTCTCTTCTACAAATAATTTCACGGCTTCTGCTCCGATGAACTTAGCTCCATGGTGCCCCTTATAAATAAATTTACTCGAACCACAAGATTAGCAACTAGGTCCCATCGTTTTACAGTACAACCAATAAAATGTAAACGCAAATTCTACTCTCAGTTTCTTTTCTCGCACTTCCCGCCTGTGGAATTCCCTTCCGTTTACTTGCTTCACCGACAGCTACAATCTCCAAGCATTTAAATGTAAAGTCAACAGTCATCTCCTATCTCACTAACTTGCATCCTCTCTCTCTCATGCTCCTTTCTCCGTCTACTCCACTCTCATCAGTATTCTCATCTTTCTCTTACCCTCTTTCTGACATCCCCTATAACCTGTCACCCTTTCTCATAGCTTTCCTCCTATGTAACCTTCTGCGCACCAGTGGCAGTAAGCTGCCTTGCCTGGGGCGATATGATTATAAAAACACAAAAGTAACCTACCGAATGTTTCAAATTAACACATAGGTCCTCCTCTTGGCCTACGTCAAATTACGTTCACAAAGCGAATATTGTACGATCAGCGGAGTAAAGCAACGTCAAGCCTGGTCACTACCTAGCCTGAGAATATTGGGTTTTGGAATCTTGGGTGCGTCTCTGATGTAATGTAAGATAACGACTCGGAAGTGGAATTCTGATCGCCAGGTTCCAATTCCAGTTAACAAATTTATCCCGTATTTGTCTACATTTCTGAGATGAGGTAGTATTTACAGTATTTCCATTATTCGGACTATTGTCCTCATTTTTGTTGCCATTTGTACGACGTTTAGGCCGTTGTACGCTTCGGCTTTCTTCAGGTGCTAGGAATTTCGAACTGAACAGTTTATTACAATTACTCGTGTATATTGACTCCATTCCTTATGTTGTAGTATCTCTTTTGGTATTCATTAATTATCTCCCTTTAATTCTGTACGTTACTTGTTCACCACTGCTCTAAGGACACATGGCTATAGACGTTGGTTAGTTCCTGTGAATTAACCCAAAAGAGTTGTGAGTTCAATACCAGGCTACAGCAGTCGTGAACAAGTAACTTGCAGGGTTAGAGGGAGATAACTCATGACTATCAAAAAAGGTACTACTACGCAAAAATGGAGTTCATATACCCCAGTGATGGTAATAAAGAGTTCTGTTCGAAATTCTAGCACCTGAAGAACGCCGGAGCGTACAACGGCCGAAACGTCATACAAATGGCAACAAAGATGAGGACAATAGTCCGAATAATGGAAATATTATAAGTTTTTCTCGCTAGATCAGTTAGTAATGAGTTCGATCCTCACTGGGTATTGAATACTTTCGGTTTAGCGTTATATCTAGGTTATACGTGATGCACGCTTGGGCGGTCATGTCTCAAAAGAGACATGATCTTCTAACAGTCCGTCATGTCTCAAAAGAGACATGACGGACTGTTAGAATATCATTTCTGCAGTAGGTTGCTATTTCGATAAATTGGTTGTTACGCAAAGCTATAGAACAAGTCTGCCCTGTTATTTAGCCCATAGTTGGAGGAAAGAAATGGTTTAAGTAAGTGAATGCAGCGAATTCAAGTGGAATTTGAACTCGTCTCAACAAGTTATTGCTCCAAGCCAATATCACCTGCACCACAATACACATCCAAGAATTTGTGTACATTCTAAGAATTTAATTATTTTTAACCCTTCTTGAATTTAACTAACCAAAAGAACCGTATTGTTTGCAGTAAAATTATATTTCATGGACACGTTGAAGTGTTTCCAAGTCTGTGCGTCGCTTCATGTCTTTGTATTTGAAGTCAATTGGTATTTTTTTGTAAGCTTTTACAGTCATTTCCTAAAAATATGGCGTAAACAACCAGTAGTACTTATATTTGCGTGTTCTGCAAGAAATGAACGCTATTACTTGATAGCTGGCAATAATTTTACAAAAATAATTCCGCTGTGCTTTCTGCCAAACGTTTTCCCAAGGAAATGACATTATTAACTGACACCCACTGAAAAGCAGTGTTTGCTTTTTTTCACAAGAATCAACTTTAATCGTTTGACGTCTCAGTGAAGGCAAAACAACTTTGTAATAATTCTTTCACTGAAGCTATTTATACTATTTTTAAGCAAATACTCATTGTAACGGATGTGCGTTGTGGTACAGTGGATATCGACTCGGAACGAGAAACAAGAGATCGAGTAGATGATGTTCTTGGTCATGTTCTCCCCTGTGTCAGGCATTAATCGGCAGACGTTTCTCCATAGAGTGGATCCGCTTTTGAATATTGCCCTGATGTTGTCTGTTCACCAGATTTTCTGAATATTTTCTAATAAACCCTTGACCTAAGGTGGACAGACCTTGGAAAATTTTGGTCATTCTCCTTGTCTCTTCTGTTTCCGCATATGGATGCTGATGGTAACACCTGTTGGGGTCCCCATTTTTTTATAATAATTTCACCCCAAGCAAAGTAATTTTACCTCCACTGGTACGCAAGGGGTTATATAGGAGAAAAGTGATGAGAAAGAGGAACAAGTTATAGGGGGTCAGAGAAGGATGATAATACTGGTGTGAAGAGAGCTGATGAGATTAGAGTGGATGGAGAAAAGAACATGAGGGTAAGGATGCGAGTTAGTGAGATAGGAGATGACAATTGACCTTACATTTAAATTCTTGGAGATTGTAGCTGTTGGGGAAGCAAGTATACGGAAGGGAATTCCACAGGCGGGAAGTGCAAGAAAAGAAGCTGAGGGTAGAAGTTTTGGTTACATTTGATTGGTTTCACTGTAAAAGGGTGGAACCTAATTGCTAGTCTAGTAGCACGAGTAAATTCTTGAAGAGGGACACCAGTGAGCTAAGCTAAGATCGTCGGAGCAGAAACCATGAAAGTATTTGAAGAAGAGACAGAAAGAAGTCATATTACGCCGGTGAGAAAGTGGCAGCAGCTGAGCTACCATGTCGGGATTGATGACATTGGAGATTCTCCGTTAGATTTTCCCCGAAGAACCCAGAGTTGAACAACAGCTTTGGGCAAATAGTGAACCTAAAACAAAAACGAAAGCACTAGGAAAATATAATAATACATTTTCATAGTAAAAATACCAGCAACACATTTTTACAAAAAAAAAAACAAGCAGTATAGCTCGGCGTTGCTCGGGTGTAATAAAAGCTTTAAAACTAATCCATGGTCCTGGAGTTCAGACTCAGCCTAAAGAATATTTGAAATAATAAAATAATTGCGACAATTTACCAATCGCACCTAGTATATATATATATATATATATATACTAGCAGTATAACCCGGCGTTGCTCGGGTGTAATGAAAGCTTTAAAACTAATCCATGGTCCTGGTGCTCAGACTCTTTGGACGTTGGCACGAAAAACTAAAAAGCAATAGTTGTTTCCAGTTAAAGCGAAACTGTAGTCAGTCAGTCAGTTAAGTGTCATACGTGATACACGCTTGGGCGATCATGTCTCGAAAAAGACATGACTGACTGGGCAGAAGATTATAATCTTTATTCACTCGGATATATATATATATATCGTTATTTTTCACCATTCTTTTATTTTCTCTTTTATTCAGCGCCCATTGATATGCCAGATGAGAAACGAATTATCCATGAACTTTTGAGACTGTACGAATTACGGGGTATCGACGGTCGTCCCGTCCGTAACAGCTCAATGCCAGTGTCCCTCAATTTCAGCATTCAGCTAATTCAGATTATGGATCTGGACGAGAAGAACCAGATACTTAAGCTCAGTGTATGGGATCGATATGTAAGTAGCGCTTTACATTCTTCTTTTGTTTTGTTTTTTTGTTTTTTGTTGTTTTTCTTTTTCGTTCACAAAGACCCTTTTTTAGATGACACTGAATACGGAACTAATTTTAACTTAGAATTAATTTCAACTCAGAACCAATTTCAACTCGGAACCAATTTCAACTCGAAAACAATTTCAACTCGGAACTGAATTTCGGAATTTAAATTAATTCTCTGTTGAAACCACTTACGAGCCGAAACCAGAAATTCATAACCCTAATCTACTAAACAAAAAAAGTGATTTACTGAACGCATGCCGCTATAGAAAAATTTTTTAAATTCTTAGACTCCGATTGATACAGATTCCTCTAAACATTTGCTTCTTTTTACTTCACTTTCTTACTTACCCCTTTCTTTTTTACTTCTTTTTCTTTCTTTCTTTCTTTCTTTCTTTTTTTCTTGACCCCTCAAATATTACTATTAATAATTATGAATTACGCCCCTCTGAGTGCATCTACCCGCATTTTAATCATTTTTAATTTTAAAATTTTGAATCAAGTGGTGCAGAACTAATTTTAGCTTAGAACCAGCTTCAACTCGAAATCAAAACAAATCGGAATTAATTTCAACTCTTCCAAATTGAAAATAACTCCATATTTAAGCCAATTCCGAGCTGAAACCGATTCCGAGTTAAAATTAGCTCCGAGTTGAAATTAATTCCATAACCCACTATTACGTGTTGCATACAAGCCTCGTCACTTTCAAATATATTTGTAGTCGATGTCCCGATATGTGTAGATATTTGATTTATTTTTTTAAGCACAATATTTATTGAACAACTTACGTTTAAACAATTTTAAATTTAACGACTTTACTGGAATGAGAAATCTCATTAAAGGAAAAACCAGGAAAAATCGTCATTCATTTCCAACTTGCATTGGACCGACTCGGACACGAAGGACGTAAACGACCGAGCAAGACCGAATGATTCCTTATAAGCACAAATCTTCCTCGTCCGAGATTTTCGAGACTTCATTGCCCAGTTTCGTATCCCTAAACGTAAACAAAGCAATTACTCAAGAAATAACGAATTTTTATATAATATTCCTCCGCTGATAATATTTTTTTTAATCAAAACCACATGACGGATAAATCTATATTTCGGAGATGAGGTATTGTAAATATTTACATTGTTCGGAATGTTTTCCTAATCTTTATTGTCATATAAACAACGTTTTGGCCAAGGTAAGCATCTGTCTATATTTCTGAGATGAGATATTGTAACTATTTACACTACTGACATTGTTCGGACTGTTGTCCTCATCTTTATTGTCATATTCACTCCTTCAACATCTGTCTATATTTCTAAGATGAGGTATTGAAACTATTTACACTATTTACATTGTTCGGACTGTTGTCCTCATCTTTATTGTCATATTCAATCCTTCAACATCTGTCTATATTTCTGAGATGAGATATTGTAACTATTTACACTATTGACATTGTTCGGACTGTTATCCTCATCTTTATTGTTATATTCACTACTTCAACATCTAATCTAAAATTATTTATAAATGGAACTCTGTGTGTGTGTGTGTGTGTGTGTGTGTGTCCATTACCTATAGACTCCGAAACGGCTGAACCGATTTTCTTGAAAATTTACACAGTTGTATTATAAGCGCCTGCGAGTGTTCTTAGCTAAGTTTTGTGTCGAGGTACCCCCGATAAATATCGAAAATCGATAATCGAAAAAGTCGGGTTATAGAAGGAGTGGTCCGATTTTAATCAAATTTGATACTCTCATAGACAAAAACATCAGAATCAATATTCAGAAATTTCAAGGTTGCAGTTTTTACAATAGTACAGAAAATCGATAATATATATATATATATATATATATATATATATAAGTCAAGATGTTTGTGTGTGTGTCTGTTTATCTGTCTGTATGTCTCTTATACAAATCTACAATTTTTATCCGATTCTCACCAAACTTTACACAAATATTCTTTAGGCTAAGTCTGAGCTCCAGGAACAAGGATTAGTTTTAAAACTTTCATTACACCCTAGCAACACCGGGCTATACTGCTAGTCTGTCTATATTTCTGAGTTGAGGTACTGTAACTTTTTACAATATTTACATTGTTCGGACTGTTATCCTCATCTTTATTGTCTTATTCACGCCTTCAAAATCTGTCTATATTTCTGAGATGAAGTATTATAACTTTTTACACTATTTACATTGTTTGGACTGTTGTCTTTATAATTATTTTCATTTTCACGTTTCGGCCGTTGTACGCTTCGGTCTTATTCAGGTTATATTTATTGGAATTTCGAACCGAACCCTTTATTTCATCAGCAGTGTTCGATTGTTCTAATTCCATGTGTCCTGCCATTTTATTGCTGGGTTTTAGTTAATTTTACTTCATAACACATCTCTCCAATTTTTTTGTTGGTTCTCCGCTGTGGCCTGGTATTGAACTTGCGGTGGATATGAAATTAAGAATTAGAATCAACCTTCTTCTTCTTCATTTTTAAAAAAATTCACAATGACGTGTGAAATCCTACTTTTTTCCCAAATAGAAAAAGGATTGATCATGTGCTTAAAGAAAAAGTCGAAACCGGATTTCGCAAATAGATGTTAAATTGGTTTTCTGACCAATGAGAGCGATAAAAGGACTTAGCGACCCAGTGGGGAAAAAAAAACTAAATACTATAAAAGGCTCCAGTTACCGTCAGTCAGACAGTCAAATGGAAGCAGGAGAGACGACAAGCTAAAATGTAACAAGGCAGAAATTTCAAGTTTACCCTGACATTGTCCTCTTTCTCCTTCTTTCTCGTGTACTGATTCATTTTACTTTTTCTCCATTCAAAGATATTCCAATCAAACAAACGCTCATACATACATACGTTAGTTAGTTAAGCGCCATACGTGAAACACGATTGGGCGATGATGTCTCGAAAGAGACATGACTGACTGGGCAGAAGATTATCCCTCAGTAGGTTGCCATTGCTTTTTGCGGTAGACTGGTTGCCGGCCAAGGCTATAGAACCCAATCTGTCCTGTTATTTAACCCATAACTGGTGGGAAGAGACGAATTAATACCTTTCCCAAGGGTATTTGCGCGTAAGTGAATGCAATGAATTCAACTAGAATTCGAACTCGGCTCCCCGATTTCTCGTTCCGAGCCGATATCCACTGGACCACAACGCCCATCCTTCATGCATACGTACGTACGCATAAACTCTTTTCAACAAATTACTACTACGAATATTTGTACGAACTCTTGATACTCTTAACTTTTTCACAGAAATTTTAATTACCACCTATACTTGTTGTTCTATTCTTTTAATAAATTTCTATTTTAAAATGAAAAATGTATGTTTTATTCTTCCACTATTTTACACAATTCCACACATTCCAACCTTCTGTTGCCAATCATCTGATAATTCTGATGATGATAATTCTGATAATTCTGATGATGATAATTCTGATGATGATAATTCTGATAATTCTGATGATGATAATTCTGATAATTCTAATGATGATAATTCTGATGATGATAATTCTGATAATGCTGATGATGATAATTCTGATAATTCTGATGATGATAATTCTGATAATTCTGATGATGATAATTCTGATGATGATAATTCTGATGATGATAATTCTGATAATTCTGATGATGATAATTCTGATAATTCTGATGATGATAATTCTGATGATGATAATTCTGATAATTCTGATGATGATAATTCTGATGATGATAATTCTGATAATTCTGATGATGATAATTCTGATAATTCTGATGATGATAATTCTGATAATTCTGATGATGATAATTCTGATGATGATAATTCTGATAATTCTGATGATGATAATTCTGATGATGATAATTCTGATAATTCTGATGATGATAATTCTGATGATGATAATTCTGATAATTCTGATGATGATAATTCTGATGATGATAATTCTGATAATTCTGATGGTGATAATTCTGATAATCTGATGATGATAATTCTGATAATTCTGATGATGATAATTCTGATAATTCTGATGATGATAATTCTGATAATTCTGATGATGATAATTCTGATGATGATAATTCTGATGATGATAATTCTGATAATTCTGATGATGATAATTCTGATTATTCTGATGATGATAATTCTGATGATGATAATTCTGATAATTCTGATGATGATAATTCTGATAATTCTGATGATGATAATTCTGATAATTCTGATGATGATAATTCTGATAATTCTGATGATGATAATTCTGATGATGATAATTCTGATAATTCTGATGATGATAATTCTGATGATGATAATTCTGATAATTCTGATGATGATAATTCTGATGAATGATAATGATAATTCTGATGATGATAATTCTGATAACTCTTCATAAAACTTGTAAGCTGTAGGGAGTTCGGTTATGGATGACACAAAGCCGAATCAAGTAAACATTAACCATCTTCTTACGGCTTCAACCTCGAAACGTTTTGGCACAAGTCTCTTCTGGATCAATCTATTAACTCTTTTATCCTTTGATCCAAGAACAAATACATCCTAATGAATGTGTACGATTTCTGCGAATATCAGTTTTGATTCATATATTATTATTATTATTATTTGTTGCGGGATCTCCTCCTTTTCTATGATAATGGACTCAACTTGAGTATACATATACTCCTGCTATAGAGAGAGCCAGAGAGAACCGTAAGTTACCGAACGATTCCGAAGTATCACAGAGAACACCGCGTCAGTAATCATAGTAGCTCTGAGCTCCACTCTAGCTAGAATATTATTACTCAGCACCCGTCAGTTCCGATGTGGACATACTAATTCTAGCACGGCTTCACTTCAAAGACTTTTATACATATAATTCTTACTAATCATATTCCCAGATTAGTAATCTACGTTCAAGTTTGTAACTTTACGTTTAATATAACTTATTTTTCTATCTCAAATCTCTGTTTTGTTGCTCATTATTTTGTGCGGTTCCTCAACCGGAATGCACAACATTATTATTATTATTATTATTATTATTATTATTATTATTATTATTATTATTATTATTATGTCATTTTTTCATCATATTTCGATTTCTGCTTTGGTCTCACTACCAACCAAGTCTGCGGGGAGACCTAAGGCAGGTTGTGGCGTGTTGTTATGACTCCATTTCATGTTTTTCTATCTTCCCTATCATCCCCAGCATTACATAGATAACGTTTTCCTTAGTGTGTGGGCTGTACTTAATAAGACAATTTTTTGTATATCTCTTAAGCTGGGGTTTCCAGGGATTCTTTCAATGTGTTGTTTTGTTCCATTTTTTATCATTCCAAGTGCACCTACTATCACTGGCACAACTCTTGTTTTCAATTTCCACATTTTTCCTATTTCAATTTCCAGGTCTTTATATTTTGACAGTTTTTCAAATTCCTTGATTGCTATGTTACAATCCGCTGGACAAGCCATATCAATTAATAGACAAGTTTTCTCCTTCTGGTTTTTAACAATAATGTCTGGCCTGTTTGCTTCAATTTTTCTGTCTGTGTAGATGGTGTAATTCCATAGAATGGTTACATCTTCTATTTCTGTAACCGGTGCTGGGTGATGTTCATACCAGTGTTTGCCTACAGCTTTTCCATAATGTTTGCATATTGCCCAATGTAAATATTGCCCAACTCTATCGTGGCGATTTTTATATTCATTTGGGGCAAGCACAGAACAGCCTGAGATTAGGTGGTCTATTGTTTCTTGGTGTTTATCACAAAACCTGCATTTTGGATCCATATTATTATGCATAATATTTGCCTGAAAGTTTCTCGTGAAAAGACTTTGGTCTTGTGCTGCAAGAATAAAGCCTTCAGTTTCGGGCTTTAATCCAGATGCACGTAACCATCGATGAGTATTAACTTTGTCAACATTGGATTTATTGGCACGTACTGGATATTGGCCATGCAGAGGTTTGTCTTGCCAGCGCTGTTTCATCTGTTCAAGAGCTTTATCTTTGGCTTTCATTTTCATATTCTTTGCCGCAAGAGTCGGCTCTTGGCTTCCGTTCTGCTTTTCTACAGAATCTACTAACTGTAAATCTTGTTTGAATTTATTATTATTATTATTATTATTATTATTATTATTATTATTATACTCTCGCACACAGACACACATTTTTATCTTTAAACGACATTTTAGTGGATGCCCATATTTGAGTAGACGCTCAGTTTTTACTTTCTATTGATTTTCGTTTATCGCTCTGTATATTTTTTATTTCTTTCGATGTTGCTGTGTTTATGTTCAAATACGAAACTGAGCAGATAAGAATTTTCGAGAATCTACTTGTGTTATTTTAAGTATTATGAGATATTTCCATTTGGTGGGGTTAAAGTATTGTAGGAATTGTCCGTGGTTTCTGTTGGGCCAAGCGCTTTTGGCTGATTCTTTTGTCATTTTCAAGGGGTTAGTTAATAATTTCACGGCTATCCTATCAAGGTGTAACTGTGATACATCATCGTGAAAGAAACAGATAGATAGATAGATAGATAGATAGATAGATAGATAGATAGATAGATAGATAGATAGATATTAAAAGACTGGGATAGATAGATAGATAGATAGATAGATAGATAGATAGATAGATAGATAGATATTAAAAGACTGAGATAGATAGATAGATAGATAGATAGATAGATAGATAGATAGATAGATATTAAAAGACTGAGATAGATAGATAGATAGATAGATAGATAGATAGATAGATAGATAGATAGATATTAAAAGACTGAGATAGATAGATAGATAGATAGATAGATAGATAGATAGATAATTGGTGACTGAGATAGATAGATAGATAGATAGATAGATAGATAGATAGATAGATAGATATTAAAAGACTGAGATAGATAGATAGATAGATAGATAGATAGATAGATAGATAGATAGATAGATAGATATTAAAAGACTGAGATAGATAGATAGATAGATAGATAGATAGATAGATAGATACAAAAAGACTGAGATAGATAGATAGATAGATAGATAGATAGATAGATAGATAGATAGATAGATAGATAATTAAAAGACTGAGATAGATAGATAGATAGATAGATAGATAGATAGATAGATAGATAGATAGATAGATAGATAGATAGATAGATAGATAGATATTAAAAGACTGAGATAGATAGATAGATAGATAGATAGATAGATAGATAGATAGATAGATAGATAGATAATTAAAAGACTGAGATAGATAGATAGATAGATAGATAGATAGATAGATAGATAGATAGATAGATAGATAGATAGATAGATAGATAGATAGATATTAAAAGATTGAGATAGATAGATAGATAGATAGATAGATAGATAGATAGATAGATATTAAAAAAGACTGAGATAGATAGATAGATAGATAGATAGATAGATATTAAAAGACTGAGATAGATAGATAGATAGATAGATAGATAGATATGAAAAGACTTGAATAGATAGATAGATAGATAGATAGATAGATAGATAGATATGAAAAGACTTGAATAGATAGATAGATAGATAGATAGATAGATAGATAGATAGATAGATAGATAGATAGATATGAAAAGACTTGAATAGATAGATAGATAGATAGATAGATAGATAGATAGATAGATAGATAGATAGATAGATAGATAACATCCGTGTTACACCCAAGGGCGATTATGACTCAAAAGATACATGACTGACTAGTCAGAAGATTATCCCGCAGTAGGTTGCCATTAATTTCTGCGTTTGATTGGTTGCCAGCCAAGGCTTTAGAACCCAATCTGTCTTGTTATTTAACCCATACCTGGTCGGATAAAAAAAATGAATTAATACCTTTCCCAAAGGTATTTGCACGTAAGTAAATGCAAAGAATTCAACTAGAATTCGAACTCGGATCTCTAGAAAAAAGGATAGAGAGATAGACATTAGGAAAAATATACATTTGGAAAACAAGATTTCTTTAAACGCTTTTGAAAAATAGAAAAAACGATTTGAACGTCGAGGAAGTGATCGATAGCGCGTGTCTGTCGTTTCGCTGACGAGTGTGAGTGTGTACGCTCGATGAATGAATTTCTTTAATAAACCCCGCCGCAAATCCTCTCACATGAAGAAATCAAAGAAAGAAAAGAAAGAGACAATAAAATGGCCCCATGAAATGATATTGCCGTTATTGACGCTGTATATTTTCGAAGGTTTATTTTTTCTTCCATTTCTCCGAATATCTTTGCCTTCAAGAAGGAAAATAATTTCCAGCATGCGATTTTCAATGTTATACAGGGCACTACACACTAGGTAGAGACCAACAAAAAGGAAACAAAATTCAAACAAAACAACAAAAGATGGGGTGAGGGGAAATCTTTAAAAAATGTCATGGATTTGATTCCCCTCTAGAAATATAAAACGGTATTTCTCGTTTTATAAAATAAAATTTGCTGCAGTTTTTTTTTTTATTTAAGTGGAAGAAAGATACGATTCTCTACCTCGTTTTGTTTTGTTTTGTTTTGTGTGTGTGTGTGTGTGTGTGTGTGTGTGTGTGTGTGTGTGTGTGTGTGTGTGTGTGTGTGTGTGTGTGTGTGTTTTGTTTTTGTTTTTTGTTTTTTTACTTTAAAAAAATCGATACGAAATATTTCCTAACGGGGAAAATTGGAGCCTCTGGTTGGATATGTAATTAAGAAAAATCATCGTCATACTTCTTTAATAGAGAAGGAATTTAAGAAAAAAATATTTCTAAATCTCGATGTAGATACGAGCTCTGATCAAAAAGCATCTGGACCAAATGCGATAAAAAGAAAACTACATCACATATCACTTCGGCATTTAATCTCCTATGAAGTAGTCTCATGACCGAAATCACAGCACTTTATCCGGCGTCTTTTTCATTAACGAAAACATTCCTTGATCTTATTCGTTTGGATGGTGTGCGGTGATGATTAGAATTGTAATAAAACCTAAACATATGAAAGTGAACTTTTACATTATTTACACTGTTCGAACGTTTCGGCGGTTGTACCCTCCGGCCTTCTTCACGTGCTAGAAATACTGAACCGACCCCTTTATTTTGACCACTTGAGTATACCATTTTCATTCTATGTGCTATGCTACCTCCGGATGACATGGTTATCTCCTTTTAACTCAACTAAGTTCTTTGTTTACCATTGTTGTAGCCAGGTATTGAACTCACAACACTTTGAGTCAAGTCACTGGAACTAACCAACACCTATATTCACTTTGGGAAATATCGACCAAAAACTCGTAAACATGAGTAATATTGCCGAAGTGGCAGTACGGATGATGTGTGTTGAAGTATCTACAGCACAATATTCGTGCTAATAGATATTAAGAACAAATAAGACAAACGCAGATAAGACAGAACAACAATAATTAGAAAGAGAGGAGCGGTTAAGTTGTTTGGGTCAGAGAGCACAGTCCGATAATAATCGTCAATGACAGTCCTAATTATTTACGGCCTCGTCTGGGTTCCTTTCCGCCTGAACCTGAAGTGTCCGACAAAGTGAACGAGCGCCGCACATAGTCGTTCCACTCAGACTCTCGATGACAGTCCGGATTATTTACGGCCTCGTCTGAGTTCCTTTCCGCCTGAACACAGAGTGTCCGACAAAGTGAACGGGCTTCACATGATCGTTCACTCAGACTCTCGATGACAGTCCGGATTATTTACGGCCTCGTCTGAGTTCCTTTCCGCCTGAACACAGAGTGTCCGACAAAGTGAACGACCGCCGCACATAGTCGTTCCACTCAGACTCTCGATGACAGTCCTAATTATTTACGGCCTCGTCTGGGTTCCTTTCCGCCTAGACAAGTGTCCCGACAAAGTGAACGACCGCCGCACATAGTCGTTCCTCTCCAGACTCTCGATGACAGTCCTAATTATTTACGGCCTCGTCTGAGTTCCTTTCCGCCTGAACACAGAGTGTCCGACAAAGTGAACGACCGCCGCACATAGTCGTTCCACTCGAACTCTCGATGACAGTCCTAATTATTTACGGCCTCGTCTGAGTTCCTTTCCGCCTGAACACAGAGTGTCCGACAAAGTGAACGACCGCCGCATAGTCGTTCCACTCAGACTCTCGATGACAGTCCTAATTATTTACGGCCTCGTCTGAGTTCCTTTCCGCCTGAACACAGAGTGTCCGACAAAGTGAACGAGCGCCGCACATGGTCGTTCCACTCCAGACTCTCGATGACGGTCCTAATTATTTACGGCCTCGTCTGAGTTCCTTTCCGCCTGAACACAGAGTGTCCGACAAAGTGAACGACCGCCGCACGTAGTCGTTCCTCAGACTCGATGACAGTCGGATTATTTACGGCCTCGTCTGAGTTCCTTTCCGCCTGAACGCCGCAGAGTGTCCGACAAAGTGAACGAGCGCCGCACATAGTCGTTCCACTCAGACTCTCGATGACAGTCCGGATTATTTACGGCCTCGTCTGGGTTCCTTTCCGCCTGAACACAGAGTGTCCGACAAAGTGAACGACCGCCGCACATAGTCGTTTCACTCAGACTCTCGATGACAGTCCTAATTATTTACGGCCTCGTCTGGGTTCCTTTCCGCCTGAACACAGAGTGTCCGACAAAGTGAACGACCGCCGCACATAGTCGTTCCACTCAGACTCTCGATGACAGTCCGGATTATTTACGGCCTCGTCTGGGTTCCTTTCCGCCTGAACACAGAGTGTCCGACGAAGTGAACGACCGCCGCACATAGTCGTTCCACTCAGACTCTCGATGACAGTCGGATTATTTACGGCCTCGTCTGGGTTCCTTTCCGCCTGAACACAGAGTGTCCGACAAAGTGAACGAGCGCCGCACATAGTCATTCCACTCAGACTCTCGATGACAGTCCGGATTATTTACGGCCTCGTCTGGGGTTCCTTTCCGCCTGAACACAGAGTGTCCGACAAAGTGAACGACCGCCGCACATAGTCGTTCCACTCAGACTCTCGATGACAGTCCTAATTATTTACGGCCTCGTCTGGGTTCCTTTCCGCCTGAACACAGAGTGTCCGACAAAGTGAACGACCGCCGCACATGGTCGTTTCCTCAGACCCTCGATGACAGTCCGGATTATTTACGGCCTCGTCTGGGTTCCTTTCCGCCTGAACACAGAGTGTCCGACAAAGTGAACGACCGCCGCACATAGTCGTTCCACTCAGACTCTCGATGACGGTCCGGATTATTTACGGCCTCGTCTGGGTTCCTTTCCGCCTGAACACAGAGTGTCCGACAAAGTGAACGAGCGCCGCACATAGTCGTTCCACTCAGACTCTCGATGACAGTCCGGATTATTTACGGCCTCGTCTGGGTTCCTTTCCGCCTGAACACAGAGTGTCCGACAAAGTGAACGACCGCCGCACATAGTCGTTCACTCAGACTCTCGATGACAGTCCTAATTATTTACGGCCTCGTCTGGGTTCCTTTCCGCCTGAACACAGAGTGTCCGACAAAGTGAACCGCCGCACATAGTCGTTCACTCAGACTCTCGATGACAGTCCGGATTATTTTGACCTCGTCTGGGATTTCTTCCGCCTGAACACAGAGTGTCCGACAAAGTGAACGACCGCCGCACATAGTCGTTCCACTCAGACTCTCGATGACAGTCCGGATTGTTACGGCCTCGTCTGGGTTCCTTTCCGCCTGAACACAGAGTGTCCGACAAAATGGAGCGAGCGCCACGCACATAGTCGTTCCACTCAGACTCTCGATGACAGTCCGGATTATTTACGGCCTCGTCTGGGTTCCTTTCCCGCCTGAACACAGAGTGTCCGACAAAGTGAACGAGCGCCGCACATAGTCGTTCCACTCAGACTCTCGATGACAGTCCTAATTATTTACGGCCTCGTCCTGGTTCCTTTCCGCCTGAACACAGAGTGTCCGACAAAGTGAACGAGCGCCGCACATAGTCGTTCCACTCCAGACTCTCGATGACAGTCCGGATTATTTGCAGCCTCGTCTGGGTTCCTTTCCGCCTGAACACAGAGTGTCCGACAAAGTGAACGACCGCCGCACATAGTCGTTCCACTCAGACTCTCGATGACAGTCCTAATTGCGCTCGTCTGAGTTCCTTTCCGCCTGAACACAGAGTGTCAAACAAAGTGAACAAACCGCCGCACATAGTCGTTCCACTCAGACTCGATGACAGTCCGGATTATTTCCCGGCCTCGTCTGGGTTCCTTTCCGCCTGAACACAGAGTGTCCGACCGGTGAACGACCGCCGCACATGGTCGTTTTCACTCAGACTCTCGATGACAGTCCGGATTATTTACGGCCTCGTCTGGGTTCCTTTCCGCCTGAACACAGAGTGTCCGACAAAGTGAACGAGCGCCGCACATAGTCGTTCACTCAGACTCTCGATGACGGTCCGGATTGTTACGGCCTCGTCTGGGTTCCTTTCCGCCTGAACACAGAGTGTCCGACAAAGTGAACGACCGCCGCACATAGTCGTTCCACTCAGACTCTCGATGACAGTCCTAATTATTTACGGCCTCGTCTGG
Source organism: Ascarosepion bandense (assembly GCA_037127315.1). Lineage (NCBI taxonomy): Eukaryota > Metazoa > Mollusca > Cephalopoda > Sepiida > Sepiidae > Ascarosepion > Ascarosepion bandense. Next base: position 1,559,795 of record JBBBDQ010002429.1, read on the forward strand.
GTTCCTTTCCGCCTGAACACAGAGTGTCCGACAAAGTGAACGAGCGCCGCACATAGTCGTTTCCACTCCAGACTCTCGATGACGGTCGGATTATTTACGGCCTCGTCTGGGTTCCTTTCCGCCTGAACACAGAGTGTCCGACAAAGTGAACGAGCGCCGCACATAGTCGTTCCACTCAGACTCTCGATGACAGTCCGGATTATTTACGGCCTCGTCTGGGTTCCTTTCCGCCTGAACACAGAGTGTCCGACAAAGTGAACGACCGCCGCACACTTTTAGTCGTTCCACTCAGACTCTCGATGACAGTCCTAATTATTTACGGCCTCGTCTGGGTTCCTTTCCGCCTGAACACAGAGTGTCCGACAAAGTGAACGACCGCCGCACATAGTCGTTCCACTCAGACTCTCGATGACAGTCCGGATTATTTACGGCCTCGTCTGGGTTCCTTTCCGCCTGAACACAGAGTGTCCGACAAAGTGAACGACCGCCGCACATGGTCGTTCCACTCAGACTCTCGATGACAGTCCGGATTATTTACGGCCTCGTCTGGGTTCCTTTCCGCCTGAACACAGAGTGTCCGACAAAGTGAACGACCGCCGCACATAGTCGTTCCACTCAGACTCTCGATGACAGTCCTAATTATTTACGGCCTCGTCTGGGTTCCTTTCCGCCTGAACACAGAGTGTCCGACAAAAGTGAACGAGCGTCGCACATAGTCGTTCCACTCAGACTCTCATTGACAGTCGGATTATTTACGGCCTCGTCTGGGTTCCTTTCACCTGAACACAGAGTGTCCGACAAAGTGAACGAGCGCCGCACATGGTCGTTCCACTCAGACTCTCGATGACAGTCCGGATTATTTACGGCCTCGTCTAGGTTCCTTTCCGCCTGAACACAGAGTGTCCGACAAAGTGAACGACCGCCGCATAGTCGTTCCTCCAGACTCTCGATGACAGTCCGGATTATTTACAGCCTCCCCACATGGGCAGAAGCCGAAGTAGATGCGGCACAAGGCCAACTGACGTGGATAAAACTGAGCTCGGACAAAAATTCTTGTCTACTTTTCCCCATTCGAGACTCCACCCCTAGGCGGATCCTCGTCTGGGTTTCTCTCCGCCTGAACACAGAGTGTTCGACAAAGTGAACGATGATCGCACGTAGTCGTTCCACTTAGACTCTTAATGACAGTCTAAATTATTTACAGCTTGCTCACAAGGACAGAAGCCCGAGATAGAGGCTACACAAGGCCAATTAACGTGGGTAAAACCGTAGGCTCGGACAATAATTCTGGTCTGTTTTTTTCCCAGACGAGACCTAACCTTTCGGCGGATCCCCTTCTTGATTCCTTTTCGCCCGAAAGTAGAAAGCCCGACAAAGCGAACGGCTGAGGCATGCATTCGATCTACTCAGAATGCCAATGACAGTCCAAATTTTTGAATGCTATTAATTTTTATTTATATAGCTATTTCAAACCACAGATCATTCCATATTTGAGAGCGCTAGACGAGTGTCAGCAGTTCTATAACAAATGGCGATAAAGGTGAGAACAACAGTCTGAACAGTGTAAATAATATAAATACTACCTCATCTCAGAGGTCTAGACAAATATTGAATTTATACATTTTGCTTGTTCTTGAGAATTGACATTAAAAATAATTTATTTATTATATTGTTTATTAGAATGCTTGGCAGAACATTTTTATGGACGAAGATGTTTGTAGTGCCTGTCGATTTGAATGTTGGCCTGTAGGCATTATACTGTCGATTTGAATGTTTTGGCAGAACATTTGCCTGATAATTTGGTGTTTTGGCGGAGCGTACTTGTCGATTTGAATGTTGGCAGAACATTGCCTGTCGATTTAGATGTTGTAGAACATTGCCTGTCGATTTGAAAGGTTTGTGAACATTTGCCTGTCGATTTTAGTGTTTGGTGAGACGTGCCTGTCGATTTTGAAGGTTTAGCGGGAGCCATTTGCCTGTCGATTTGAAGGTTTGGCAGAACATTGCCTGTCGATTTGAATGTTTGGCAGAACATTGCCTGTCGATTTGAATGTTTGGCGGGAACATTGCCTGTCGATTTGAGAGGTTTGGCAGAACATTGCCTGTCGATTTAGATGTTTGGCAGAACATTGCCTGTCGATCCCAGTCTTGGCGGAACATTGCCTGTCGATTTGAATGTTTGGCAGGAGCATTGCCTGTCGATTGCAGAGGTTTGGCAGAACATTGCCTGTCGATTTGAATGTTTGGCAGAACGTTGCCCTGTCGATTTGAATGTTTGGCAGAACATTGCCTGTCGATTTGAAGGTTTGGCAGAACATTGCCTGTCGATTTGAATGTTGTAGAACATTGCCTGTCGATTTGAAGGTTGGCAGAACATTGCCTGTCGATTTGAATGTTTGGCAGAACATTGCCTGTCAATTGGGTTGAAGAACTTGTACTGTCGATTTGAAAATGTTTGGCAAATTTGCCTGTCGATTTGAATGTTTGGCAGAACATTGCCTGTCGATTTGAATGTTTGGTAGAACATTGCTTGTCATTTGAATGTTTGGCAGAACATTGCCAGTCGACTTGGAGCTGTTTGTAGAACATTGCCCTTAACCGATTTGAATGTTTGGCAGAACATTGCCAGTCGATTTGAATGTTTTGGCAGAACATTGCCTGTCGATTTGAATGTTTGTAGGGTATTGCAGTCGATTTGAATGTTTGTAGACATTGCTGTCATTTGAATGTTTGGCAGAACATTGCCTGTCGATTTGAATGTTTGGCAGAACGACGCGGTCAATTTAAATGTTTGGCAGATTTGCCTGTCATTTGAATGTTTGGCAGAACATTGCCTGTCGATTTGAAGGTTTGGCAGAACATTGCCTGTCGATTTGAATGTTTGTGAACATTGCCAGTCGATTTGAAGGTTTGGCAGAACATTGCCTGTCGATTTGAAGGGTTCGGCAGAACATTGCCTGTCGATTTGAATGTTTGGCTGTTTGTGCCAGTCGGTGAATGTTTGGCGGGAACGGCCTCCTGTCGATTTGGTGTTTGGCGGAACATTGCCTGTCGATTTGGAATGTTTGGCAGGTACTTGTCGATTGAGTTTGGCAGAACATTGCCTGTGATTTGAATGTTTGGCAGAACATTGCCAGTCGATTTGAATGTTTGGCAGGGCTGTGCCTATCGATTTGAATGTTTGGCAGAACATTGCCCTTGTCGATTTGAATGTTTGGCAGAACATTGCCAGTCGGTGAATGTTTGGCAGAACATTGCCTGTCGATTTGAGTTTGGCAGAACATTGCCTGTCGATTTGAATGTTTGGCACAACATTGCCAGTCGATTTGAATGTTTGGCAGAACATTGCCTGTCGATTTGAATGTTTGGCAGAACATTGCCTGTCGATTTGAATGTTTGGCAGAACATTGCCAGTCGATTTGAAGGTTTGGCAGAACATTGCCAGTCGATTTGAATGTTTGGCAGAACATTGCCTGTCGATTTGAAGGTTTGGCAGAACATTGCCTGTCGATTTGAATGTTTGGCAGAACATTGCCTGTCGATTTGAATGTTTGGCAGAACATTGCCTGTCGATTTGAATGTTTGGTAGAACATTGCCTGTCGATTTGAATGTTTGGCAGAACATTGCCAGTCGATTTGAATGTTTGGCAGAACATTGCCTGTCGATTTGAATGTTTGGCAGAACATTGCCTGTCGATTTGAATGTTTGGCAGAACATTTCCTGTCGATTTGAATGTTTCGCAGAACATTGCCAGTCGATTTGAAGATTATAAAATGACTTTTGTTACTGTTTCCTCATCATCTGTCTTTTTTCTTTTTCAGCTTTGGAAAGATGAATTTTTGATGTGGGACCCGGCTCAGTATGGCGGTGTTACAAATGTGAGAATCCACCAGGACAAAGTCTGGAAACCCGATTTGAAGCTTTACAACTAGTAAGTCGAACGTTATTACCTACACTCATATCGTTCATAACATTCTCATCATTCTTACTTTAACTCATATAATTCTCAACGTTTTTTCTAGTGGTAGAAAATGTGTTCGCATACAATGTATACTTGTATTTATCTATGGCCGATATCAAAGGTAAACATCACACTGCCTAGGGCCACTGTCAACAAAAAATTGTCTGTATCAAAGAAAGTGGTATAGAATATGGTGTGTGTCCGTTACCTATAGACTCCGAAACGGCTGAACCGGTTTTATTGAAAATTTACACAGTTGTACTATAAGCGTCTGTAAGTGTTCTTAGCTAGGTTTTGTGTCCCAGGTACCCCCGATGAATATCAAAAATCGATAATCAAAAAAATCGGGTTATAGAAGGAGTGGTCTGATCTTAATCAAATTCGATACACTCATAGAGAAAAACATAAGAAACGATATTCAGAAGTTTCAAGGTTGCAGTTTTTACAATAGTGCAGAAAATTGATAATATATATATATATATATATATATATATATAAAAGGCAAGATTGTGTGTGTGTGTGTGTGTGTGTTTATCTGTCCGTATGTCCTTTATACAAATCCACAATTTTTATCCGATTCTCACCAAACTTCACACAAATATTCTTTAGGCTGAGTCTGAGCTCCAGGACCATGGATGAGTTTTAAAGCTTTCCTTACACCCGACCAACGCCGGGCTATACTGCTAGTATATATACACACACACACACACACACACACACACACACACATATATATATATATATATATATATATATATATATATATATATATATATATATTAAAAATAGGAAGGTAAATCCGAAAACCTGATCCTAATTAATATTAAATTTTAATATTAAAAAATGATTCAGGAGAAGAGCTGAATGTAATTAAAATTACAGAGCTAATATAAAATAAAATAAATTTTCAATATTCAAAATTGTTGAATGATCATTTCAACATGAAATCCCTAAGAGAGATCTTACATCTCCTCAACAACGGTAGATATTTCTAAATGAAAATATAAATAAAAATTTTTTTTTATTTTTTTTATTTTTATTTTCATTTTGGAATATGTACTGTTTCTGGTGAGATGTGAAATGATCATTCAACAATTTTGAATATTGAAAATTTATTTTGTTTATATATATATATATATATATATATATATATATATATATATGTTTTTACCAGACACCCAACAATACCTCCATTTCAAGAGTTACCATCCTTAAAGTTGTCTAAAATCCATCCCCCACGTCCT
>JBBBDQ010002429.1:1570000-1587500 GCA_037127315.1 Ascarosepion bandense
ACAGGGGAAAGCAGCGGATAACATATTTGAAGGACCTAATCAGGTAGATGATGGAACGAAGGTTGCATGGTGTAACAGGAGAAGGCATGCTAAGAGCCACCAGGGATAGTGAGACGTGGAAAGCCATGATCGCCTACGTCCTGAAAGGACAGGGCACATAGAAGAAGAAGAATGCGGAGAGACTTCCTTTTAAAGCAGACGACGCAAAAAGGCTTCTCTTTTTAAGGAGACGACATGGAGTTGTCTCGTTTAAATCAGGGAACTTGCATAGGCTTTTTTAAAAGCGGGAGACGTGGAAAGAAATCTTTTTAAACAAAGGCCGTGGAGAGGCATTTTTAAAACGAATAGTGCGGAGAAACTTCTTTTCAAAGCAGACGACGCGGAAAGGCTTCTCTTTTTAAGGAGATGACGTGGAGAAGATTCTTTAAAAGCAAAGGATGGAGCGAAGTAAAGGGGGTGAAGAGGCTTCTTTTAAAACAGAGGACGCAGTGTGATTTTTTTTTTTTTTTTAGGCAGAGGACGCGAAGAATCTTCTTTTTGAAGCAAGGGACTTTTAGAAAGGTTGGAAACAAAAAGGAAATTAATACTGAGCATCAGGAAGAGACAGCTGAAAGTCTTAGGACATTTGAGGAGGAAGAAAGGCTTGGAGAATTTGATACTCACCTTGACGCATAGGTCTGAAGTCAAAAGCTGTTGATAGCTGATTATAAATATTCATTGGGCTTGATAGAAAACGTTTTCTTTTGTCTTTTTTACATGATTCAAAGGCAGATTCTCTTCAGAACTCACTGTCGATGAAATTTCAGAAGAAAACGACAAAACAGAGCGTTTAATAAACATTATAGAAACCATTTAGTATTTGTCTATATTTCTGAGATGAGGTAGTATTTACAGTATTTACATTATTCGAACTATTGTCCTCATCTTTGTTGCCATTTGTACGACGTTTCGGCCGTTGTACGCTCCGGCCTTCTTCAGGTGCTAGGAATTTTGCGTAGTAGTAATGCCACGATTTAAAGTTATACGTAAACATAAGGAATCAGCACATATGCTAGGCTTCAAAAATCTCCTAAGCTGACCAACCATAGAGATGAACACAATATGGGAACCAGTAATACGGAATGCCAGAGAAAATCATTAGTGTCAAAATTGCAATATGAGCTCTGGTAAAAATATTAGAGAAAAACACTAACATCAAAAATACTAGAAAAAATATTAACATGAAAAATTGCAATATGAATTCTGGTAAAAAAAAGGGTTACTGGACATGAGGTTTATAAGTCCCAAAAATTCAGTTGTCACATGTCCCAGTGGATATTTTTTTTTTTTTTATAAGCGTTTCACCCCGAGCAAGGCATGTCACTGCCACTACTGTGCAGGGGGCTACGTAGAGTGGAGAAAGGCTGATTTAAAGATAGGAAATAACAGAGGGTGGGTGATAGGCGGGTGAGGATACCGAGAATGAGGGTTGGGTAGATGAGAGTGTTCTGAGAATAGTTGGGAGTTAGTGTGATAGGAGGTGTCTATTGACCCTACATTTAAACACCTGGAGATTGTAACTGTCGGGAAAGCAGACTTGTGGAAGGGAGTTCCACAGGCGGGAAGCGCGAGAAAAGAAGCTGTTGGAGTAGAATTTACGGTTACATCTTATTTGTTTAACTGTAAAAGGGTGGGACCTAGTTGCTAATCTAGTATCTCGTGTAAATTCGTGCTTAGGCGGCACCAGTGATCTAAGCTCATCGGAGCAGAAGCCATGAAAGTACTTGTAGAAGAGGCACAGGGAAGCTACATCACGCCGGTGTGAGAGCGGCTGCAGCCGGTCTGCCAAGTCAGTATCAACCACGTTACAGATCCTCCTTTGTATTTTGTCAAGAAGCCCAAGGAGAACAGTAGGGGCACCCGACCAGATATGGCAGCAATATTCAATACACGGGCGGATGGTAGATTTGTATATGTGCAGAATAGTTTCAGGTGGGAAAAATTTCCGGGCCCTGCACAGGGAGCCGACTTTCATAGCAGCAGATTTGGCAATGGATTCAATATAGTCATTCCATTTGAGGTCCGCCGAGAGTGTAAGGCCAAGGAGGCGTAGTATTTTACTCTCTGGGAGGCTAGCCTCCCAGAGATGCGATTGTCTATGGTAGATGCGATTGTCTATGGTGGTTAGTTGATAACAGCTTTGTTTTGGAGGCATTGAAATTTACCAACCATTTCCTACCCCAGGTCACTACGGATTGGAGGTCCCTTTCAAGTGCGGCAGCGAGGTTCACTTTGTCGTCCAGACCTGGTTTCTGATCGATGCGGGAGTTTGGTTTGTTCCTGTGACTTGACCCAAAGAGTTGTGTGTTCAATACCAGGCTACAGCAGTGGTGAACAAGTAACTTACAGGGTTAGAGGGAGATAACTCATGACTTCTAATTGAGGCATTACTACTACGCAAGGAATGAGAATATGATATACTCCAGTGATTGTAATAAAAGCACCTGAAGAAGGTCGGAGCGTACAACGACTGAAACGTCGTACAAATGACAACAAAGATGAGGACAATAGTCTGTGTTCGATGCATAACACATACCGCTACTACACATTATACCAAACAGCAGTTGCATTCTGTTACACGTAAAATAACATTCACCCTTAAAAATGGCTAAAAGTATAGCCGAAAGCGCTCGAATAGACAAAATATTTGGACAATTTTTATATAATTTATGTTCTCAAAAGAAAGAAATCATAAGATTACATGAAAAATTACATAAAAACTTCACCGTCACATCTTGTTTGTCATTTTTAATGAAAAATGCATGTATGTATATATATATATATGTGTGTGTGTGTGTGTGTGTGTGTGTGTGTGTGTGTGTGTGTGTGTGTGATTGTTTAATTACTTAGTTTTTGGTCACAATCAAATTAGACCAGTGCACATTTGTATTAAAAAGCGTTCAATACAATTATATTGTACAACTTTGAATATTTTCCATTTGTAAACGAGTTATGTCGCGTTTATAAAACCAGGGATGAAAAAGTTATAATTTCTTTGTAATTTTAAAAATTGCGCGTTCAAAAATTCCTTGCCACGTGATGGTTCAAAAAAATCCACCGTTATGTGAACGTTCCTAAAAAAGACGGTAAACGGTAAAAGCAGTTATTGCAAATTGCCCGAAGACACTACTCATGGTTGAAACCTAGGTCGCGTAATAACTCGTTTACAAATGAAATATATATGTGTGTGTGTGTGTGTGTGTGTGTGTGTGTGTGTGTGTGTGTGTGTGTGTGTGTGTATACAAGTATTGTTGGAATAATATTCCTTGTCAAAAGAAACATTATTTTTAAGAAAGTGCTCAATACAAAAGTAGAGCTAATAATATATATAATATATAATAATAATAATATATATATATATATATATATATATATATATATATTCTTGCTTTCCTGACGGCTACAACCTCCAGAAATTTAAATGCAATGTCAATACTCATCTACTAACCACATGACTCTAGCCCTTCCCCCACCCCGTATATCCTTCCCTTTCTCCCCCCTTGCAACTGTCATCACACCTGCATTTTCATCTTTCTAATACTTCTTCCTAATTGGTTTGTAATCCTCTTCTCCCTCCTCTAATTAATTTCTTTCAGTTATGTAGCCCCCCGAACACGCCTTGCCCGGGGTGAAATGATTAATATATATATATATATATATATATATATATATATATATATATATATATATTTCAACATGAAACATGAAATCTCTCAGAGAGAATTCACCATGAAATCTCTAACATGAAATCTCTAAGAGAGAATTCACCATGAAATTTCTAAGAGAGAATTCACCATGAAATCTCTAACATGAAATCTTTAAGAGAGAATTCACCATGAAATCTCTAAGAGAGAATTCACCATGAAATCTCTAACATGAAATCTCTAAGAGAGAATTCACCATGAAATTTCTAAGAGAGAATTCACCATGAAATCTCTAACATGAAATCTCTAAGAGAGAATTCACCATGAAATCTCTAAGAGAGAATTCACCATGAAATCTCTAACATGAAATCTCTAAGAGAGAATTCACCATGAAATTTCTAAGAGAGAATTCACCATGAAATCTCTAACATGAAATCTCTAAGAGAGAATTCACCATGAAATCTCTAAGAGAGAATTCACCATGAAATCTCTAACATGAAATCTCTAAGAGAGAATTCACCATGAAATTTCTAAGAGAGAATTCACGTCTCCTCAGCAACACAGTTCTATATTCAAAATGAAGAAAAATGGGATTAAGGAGACACGGATAAATAACGGTTAAGATTTGAGAAATATACGTCAGAAAAGTTCCTTTAAAAATTAGTCTATTTTTGGCTTTTACTTTGTAAGTGAAGAGATGGGAGATTGGCATGTCTTGCTTAATAGACGAAAAGAGTCAAGGAAATGGGAGGTCGTTAATTTGAGGATTGGGTTAAACAAAACAGAACAGAAAGGGGCGGAATATAAAAAGAGTGTATAGAGAAAAATAAGGAAGGGGAAAAAAGGAGAGAAAGAAAAAGGAGAGAAGATCAAATATCAAATAGAAAACGCTCAATACGCGTCAGATACGTTTAACTTTAAATGTTTAAAAGGGTTAGAGATTTGGAAACTTATTTGAAAAGGTATATTTAGGGGAAAAAATAAAATTAAAATTAAAATTAAAATTAAAAATTAAAAATAAGATTTAAAAAAATTTAATTAAGTTTATCTAATTAAAGTTATTTGTAGGTATAGACGAACTAAATCACAATTAAAGAAAATTATTAATTTTAAAAAATTATTAAAAAGATATATACTAACAAAGGAAAAAAGGGGGTTTGATAAAGGAATCCATATTTTATAAAGATAGACAATTCAAGGAGACTGGGAGAGGAAGGTAGAGAGGTTAAATTACTTTTTAAAGTTAAAATTAAAAATAATTTATCAAAAGTCATTAAGTTTATATTTATGTCCTAAAATCTAAAAATTAGGAATCTAAAATTTTAAATTTAAGTATTCAAAAAACTGACTTTATGGCGGCACTTACTAATAAATTCCCTTCTAAGATTCAGGTGTAGGTGCTGGTGAGGATACTTCAATATTAAATTTTTTTCTAGTAAACACAGACAGCACCTATCACGAAAATTCCTCGGAATACGGGCTGAACCTACTAGTTTCCAGCTAATTACAGGATCCAACCCTTCCTCTTTCATTTTCCAGAATATCCGTGAAAGGGACATACCAATATAGATTCGGTAGTTATTTTTATTGTTTGATGGAGAAATGCGGGCTTCATAAATCACCTGGGTGGATTTACATTTGTCCTCCACTGGGCAGGCGTTCACAGAGCTGCAGCTGCATTCATTCAAAATTCCGGACCCACTTACAAAGTAAAAGCCAAATTCCGGACCCACTTACAAAGTAAAAGCCAAAAATAGACTGATTTTTAAAGGAACTTTAGTGACGTATATTTCTCAAATCTTAACCGTTATTTATCCGTGTCTCCTTCTTAATGCTGTTTTTCTTCATTTTGAATATAGAACTGTGTTGCTAAGGAGAAGTGAATTCTCTCTTAGAGATTTCATGTTGAAATGTTCATTCAACATTTTTGAATTTTGAAAATTTAATTTATATTGGCTCGGTAATTCTAAGTACATTGAGCTCTCCTCCTGTATCATTTTTTTAATATTAAAATGTTCAATATTAATTAGGATAAGGTTCTTGCAATTTACCTTCCTACTTTTCCGTTTCGGATTAAAGAAATATATATATATATATATATATATATATTTATTTGTTTTTCTTTCATCCGAAGTTGAAGAGCAGGAAGGTAAATTCCAAGAACCTGATCCTAATTAATATTAAAAAATTTAATATTAAAAAGTGATGCGTGCAGAGAGCTAGTAGGAAGGTAAATTCCAAGAAACTGATCCTAATACCCTGTAACCCCACCACTACCTGTTCTACTTTGTGACCGTTGTTAACCTGAGCCCTTCCACACTTTACCCGAGGGCCTTCGCCATTTGGAACAAAACAATGTCGCTGACGTGACGTAGAATCTCTATTAGAGATCCTATGTCGAAATGTGCATCCGACACCTTTGAATTTTGAAAATTTTCTCTAATTTAATATATATATATATATATATATATATATATATATATATATATACACTCCATTTTTAAACGAGTTATTTCGCTACCCAGTGTTTTACCATGAGTGGTTTCTTCAGGCGATTTTTAATAACTGATTTTGCCGTTTACCGTTTTTCTTTTTAAGAACGCTCTTGTAACGTTGTTTTATTTGAACGTTCGTTTTTAGTACAAATGTGTACTAGTCTAACCCTATTATGACCAAAAACTAAGTATTAAGCAATCAATGGTTACTAATGGAAGTATATTCCACAGATATTTGCGTAAAAAGTGCTCATTACAAATGCATAAATAAATATATTACATATGGTAATTATTATTATTATTATTACCACATATAAAATAATATTTAAAACAAATGATCTCATAGTCTCTAATAACCCGACTACCACACAACTAAATCCTCCACAAAAACCAATGTAGTGTATCAATTTACATGCCCGTTCAGAGATTGTATCCTCGGGTACTAATGATAAATCCACTATTTATATTGGTTTTACTACAACCACGCTCTCCAGTAGATTTACCTGCCACCTTTCTGATCATAGTTCAATTAAATAACATAGCCACGTCGAAAACACAATAATACTCACACATACACACAGTAAAAAGAATCTTCAGATATTTGAGTCCATCTACATTAAATCAGAGCACTCTTAATAAAATCACATTTCAATCTAGTCACAACACATTACATTGCATTTAGACATATGGTTCTGTTAACATTTTGGTCTCTCACGCGGTGTGACGTCATAGAACTGCATTACAAATTTACGACCTGCGTCTGCTATTCGGCGACTGTTTACGTTGCATAGCAAGGTTTTACGTCAACACAAGATGATATCATCTTTGATGGTGGATGTCTTTTTGTTAAGAGTAGGAAGGTAAATTCCCTGTTACACCCCTGTAACCACTCTGAAGAAGGCTCATGTGAACCGAAAGATTACAACGAGCATAATAAAAAAATATCCAAATGTTGAACAGTTATTTTCTTTATTTTCGCCTGAAATTAAAGCCAAAATATGATGTTTAGAACAGCTCATGATTAAACATAATAGACATTGATTGTCTCTTATATTTAACATTATATATATATATATTATTAGCATTTATTCGTTGAAGAATACTTGCAATAAATGTTCTTCAAATATTTTCGTTGTCAAAGACAGTGGATCCGCTCATTGTTTATCTGTTGTTTTTATTTTTTATATTTCTTCACTGATGACCATATCAACATTTGTTGTCTCTTTCAGTGCGGATGAAAGAGTGGAAGAACACAGAGAAGCATTGCTTGTCGTCGAATACACAGGCAAAATCGTGTGGATGCCTCAGGTAGGTAGAAATGAAACATTTCCATCATTAACCCTTTATTCAATTTACGGTTGTAGACTGTTCTTGATCCATGGCCTTGCCTAATGATATCTCGTATAGTTTTTATTTATAGTACTGCTCAGTTTTGTGGTGTAATGGAGTTCGAATTCCAGTTGAGGTCGTTTCATTCACTTACACACAAATACACTTGGGAAAGATATGAATCCGTTTCTTCTCCTTCAAACTACGAGTTAAATAGCCCGACATATTGAGTTTTTAGCATTAATTGTCAACCGATCTACCGCAAAAAAAAATGGCAACCAATCTTCTGCCCAGTCAATCATGTCTCTTTCGAGACATGATCGCCCAAGCGTGTATCACGTATGGCACTTAACTGACTGATATGGATAAAAAGATTGAATAGCAGTACAACTTATGTTTTATAGCCGTGTTTGGCAACCAGTCTATCGCAGAAAGAAATCGCAAACTGCAGGAAAAAATTCCTAGTCAGTCATAGATTGAAAGAGACATGATCGCCCAAATGTGTATCACGTATGGCACTTAACTGACTGGTCTGAATAAAAGCATGAAATTGCAGGCCAATTTGTCTTCCATAGTCTTGGTTGGCAACCAGTCTACCGCAGAAAGAGATGGCAAACTACTACGGAAAATCTTATCCCTAGTCAGTCATAGATTGAAAGAGACATGATCGCCCAAATGTGTATCACGTATGATACATAACTGACTCGTTTGAATAAAAGCGTGAAATAGCAGGCCAAATTTTCTTCCATAGCCGTGGTTGGCAACCAGTCTACCGCAGAAAGAGATGGCAAACTACTACGGGAAAATCTTATCCCTAGTCAGTCATAGATTGAAAGAGACATGATCACCCAAATGTGTATCACGTATGGCACTTAACTGACTGGTCTGAATAAAAGCATGAAATAGCAGGCCAATTTGTCTTCCATAGCCTTGGTTGGCAACCAGTCTACCGCAGAAAGAGATAACAAACTACTACGGAAAATCTTATCCCTAGTCAGTCATAGATCGAAAGAGACGTGATCGCCCAAATGTGTATCACGTATGACACATAACTGACTGGTTTGAATAAAAGCATTAAATAGCAGGCCAATTTGTCTTCCATAGCCTTGATTGGTAACCAGTCTACCGAAGAAAAGCATAGCATACTACTGCGGGAAAATCTTATCCTTAGTCAGTGATGGATCGAAAAAGACATGATCGCCCAAGCATATCATTTATCGCACTAAATATGCCATGTCTTTTGGGGATGCTGGCGATTATGACGTTCAACAATTCTCCTTCCTTTGTAGTTCTAAACACATTTTACCTCTCCATTATCTCTTCTAAAAAAATTTACCACCATCCATTGACAGAGATGTCAGAAATGTTACCACAAGGATAACTGGCTTGTGGCGACCAAGCATTCATAGCGACGTCGATTTCCAAATGTGAGAGACCTTTCAATTGGAGTATATAGATCTTTCAACTGGAGTAGATAGATCTATCTATCGCCCGGTTCACACTCCACCCATGTCTATTGAACAGGTTAAGAGGCTCATCTATTGTTCCCTGTTTGGGGTAGATAGATCTATCTATCGCCCGGTTCACACTCCACCCACGTCTATTGAACAGGTTAAGAGGCTCATCCCTTGTTCCCTGTTTAGGATGTGGTTTCCGGCTTTCTCTTTTCCAATCTTCTCACTTTGTTTTTTTGTTTTTTTTCAATTGGAGTAGATAGATCTATCGCCCGGTTCACACTCCACCCATGTCTATTGAACAGGTTAAGAGGCTCATCTATTGTTCCCTGTTTGGAGTAGATAGATCTATCTATCGCCCGGTTCACACTCCACCCACGTCTATTGAGCAGGTTAAGAGGCTCATCCCTTGTTCCCTGTTTAGGATGTGGTTTCCGGCTTTCTCTTTTCCAATCTTCTCACTTTGTTTTTTTGTTTTTTTTTCAATTGGAGTAGATAGATCTATCGCCCGGTTCACACTCCACCCATGTCTATTGAACAGGTTAAGAGGCTCATCTATTGTTCCCTGTTTGGAGTAGATAGATCTATCTATCGCCCGGTTCACATTCCACCCACGTCTATTGAACAGGTTAAGAGTCTCATCCTTTGTTCCCTGTTTAGGATGTGGTTTCCGGCTTTATCTTTTCCAATCTTCTCACTATTACGTAGCCCCCTGCACATCAGTGGCGTTACCGCCTTGCTCGGAGTGATACGATTTTTAAAAAAATATAATTATAATCGTATCAGACTTCATTTGACAATAAGAAAAGAATCATGGCTGACAGAAATTATAAAAGAACAACAGAAATCGAAACATAAAATTAGACGTATTAAAGACGAAATACATAAACATGTTTGCGCAAAGAATACCTCAAAAGAGAAACTAAAACAGTTTACAACTATTCTTTTTCTGCATCAATTACAGTCGGACTAATCTTCTTAATGTTATCATCACAATGTTTGTTTTGGGCTTCTTTTTTCATTTTTGTTACATTTTTACTGTCGAGTTTTCTGGAAATTCTATGAAAAATGTAAACAGGTTTTTGTTTTTGCACATTTTTCCGTGGGAATTTTTGTTCTTTTCTTTTATTTGCTACATTCTGTTGCGTTTCTGTTTTGTCTTTTGTTACTTTTTTGCTAGTTCTTCGTTTTTGTTACTTTTTTATTCTTGTTATATTTTAAATTATTTTACTTTTTTTGTTTATTTTTATATACTATTTATTTATTAATTCGATATTAAATCTAAAATGTTTTTCTTATATCTTATTTTTGGTTACAGTTTGTTAAATTGTTTATTCTCAGTTTTTTGCTTTTTCTAATTTTCATGACGTCTTCCATTTTCTTTTCTTTATTTTCTGTTTTGTAAATTCTTCATTATTGTTTTCATTAAAATTTTTATTTACTGTTCAATTAAGAGTTCAGCTTTGAAAACTAAAATGGTTTCACTATGACTTATATTTAGTTTCCTTTCGTTAATTTCTTGTTGTTTCTTTTTGCTTTTAATTTGATGCATGTTTTTGTTTCTTTTTTATTATCTTTTGTTTCTTTTTTATTATCTTTTGTTTCTTTTTTATTCATTGTTTTGTGCTGCTTTGGGTTTTTTTAAATTGTGTGTTCAGTTTGATAGAATATAAATGTTTGCTTGTTTTTACTTTGATTTATTTTTGTTATTTTTTTATTTTTATAAGGTGTTTTGTTTGTTTTGGGATTTTTTTAAAGGGTTTTGTAAGTTTTTCTTGTTTTACTAGTCTTCTTTCCATTCAGTTAAGTGCCATACGTGAAACACGCTTGGGCGATCATGTCTCTTTCATGACATGACTGACTAGGCAGAAGATTATCCCGCAGTAGATTGCCATTGCTTTCTGCGATAGATTGGTTGCCAGCCAAGGCTATAGAACCCAATCTATCCTGCTATTTAACCCATAACTGGAGAGAAGAGACGGATTAATACCTTTCCCAAGGGGATTTGTGCGTAAGTGAATGCATTGGATTCAACCGGAATTCGAACTTGGTTCCCGATTTCTCGTTCCGAGCCGATATCCACTGCACCACAACGCAACGAGTACCATATTTAAAATGCTTTCATTATGGATTACTTTTCGTTTAAATTTATTAATTTTTGTTTATTTTTAATTTTTGTGATCTGTATTTTTTGTTTCTGATTTAGTTCATTACTTTTGTTGTTACTTTTTTGTTTGTTGTGTTTTTAGATTTTCTTTTTTAACTATTAAGATCGATGTAAAAAGTAATTATGTTTGTGTTTATTTCTTGTTTCTTTACATTCATTTGGGTTTTCTTTGTTATTCTATGAGGTTTTTGTTACTTTTTTGTTTTTGTTACATTTTTGTTAATGTTTCCTTTTTAGTTTGATTTTTTTACTGTTAAATTAGGAGTTTT
The DNA here is from genome assembly GCA_037127315.1 of Ascarosepion bandense. Classification (NCBI taxonomy): domain Eukaryota; kingdom Metazoa; phylum Mollusca; class Cephalopoda; order Sepiida; family Sepiidae; genus Ascarosepion; species Ascarosepion bandense. The sequence goes on from JBBBDQ010002429.1 coordinate 1,581,398, forward strand.
ATGCAAAATTTAAAACATTCTCATGGTTCTTCTTTCGTTTCATTTTGTTAATTCAAATTTGTTTCTATTTTTATTACCTTTTGTTAACAGTACTTTTTGTCTTTTTGTTCTGTTTGGGTTTCGTTAGTTTTGTTTGGTTTTTTTTTGTTACTTTTTCTTTTTGCTTCTTTTTTTCACGATTTGTCTTTTTTGTTTTTGTTTTTTTTTGTTACGTTTCGTCTGTTTGTTTTTTGTTTCTTTTTCTTTTTGTTTCTTTTTGTTACTTTTTCTTGTTTCTTTTTGTTACTTTTTTCCTTTTCATTTTGTTACTTTTTCTTTTCGTTTCTTTTTCTTTTTTTCTTTCTGTTACTCTCTGGTTTTAAACTGAATTTTTTTTATAATTTTTATATTTCGTTTCTTTTTCTTTCTTTTTTCTTATTTATTTTCTGCTTGGGTTTATTTTTGCTTTCTGCTAACTGTCGTATAGGAATTTTGATGTAAACTATGACTGTATCTTTACCAATGAATTCATCCATATTGATTTTTTTTTTCAGGTCATATACAAAAGTTCTTGTGGAATAGACATCAGTCACTTTCCGTTTGACGAACAAGAATGTAAATTAAAATTCGGCTCTTGGACTTATGACGGTAACAAACTGGACGTCCATTTTCTTAACAACCTAACTGAGATTGACCTCTCTGAGTATATGTCGAGCAATGCCTGGGAAATTATAAAAGTGCCCGGCAAGCGGAACGTCAAATATTATTCATGCTGTCCAGAGCCCTATATCGATCTGACCTTCACGTTGAGGGTCAGAAGACGTTCCGCCTTCTACAATTATCTGTTACTGCTGCCCTGTATTTTACTTTCAACCCTGACGTTAGTTCTTTTCTGGATACCTCCGGAATCCCCGGCCAAAATGGCACTGGGTAAGTAACAGCTTTTCATATCATACGGGTTCGCACATGCGTTGGTCGGGGATGGGGGGGGGGCATATAGATCAAGGAGCATATCCATCTAGGATAAGGAAGGAGGTTTACGATTTAAGATGTTTGCATTTCATTGAAGTTAATTTGATCCACGTTAACTGTTTTGTTTTTTTGGGTGTTTGTTGACGTTGTCAGGAAACCCATGAAGAAGGAAAATGGTCCCCTTAATAATGCGTTTTAAGGGCGCCACATATGTGTTGCGGGGAGCCGAGTTCGAATTCCTGTTGAAATTCAATGACTTCACTTACGCGCAAATACCCTTGTGAAGGGTATTAATCTGTCTTTCCAGTTATGGGCTAAATAACAGGACCGATTGGGTTCTATAGCCCTGGTCGGCAACTAGTCTACCGCAGAAAGCAATGGCAACCTACTGCGGGGTAATCTTCTTCCCAGTCAGACATGATCTCCCAAGCGTGTATCACGTATGACACTTAACTAACTGACATGTATTACAGTCATACCAGTAGTGTTGCCTCTAAGGAATGATAACCTGACGGAGTCAATCCCTCTTTATGAAGGTTTTTAATTCAGACGGGTTTTAGGCTGTTTTTTGAATCAATTTTCAATATTGTAAAAAGATTGACTTTTTACTTTAAAAGGTTATTTAAAGCCAGAAAATATTTTTAGACTGCAAGAATTTTTAAAGTTAATAATAATTTATGGATAAACGTCCTTCTATTTAACCCATAACTGGAGAAAAGGCTATGGATTCCTTCTTTTTTCAAGGGAATTTACGCGTACCTGGATATAGTATAACCAACCTGACTGGAATTAAAACTCTGCTCAGCAAGTTCCAATTCCGAGACTTTATCTATTACACCACCCGCACAGCCAAGCTTAAAGTACCTGACATTCCCAAGCATTCACCCGTCTAGGTATTGACCAGGATCGATATCGCTTAATTTTGGTTATTATACGATAACCGATGTATGAACGTTATGTGGCTGTAAGCTATGCCATTTGGACTATAGCTGAAGGGTGAAGAGATAGATTGGTAACTTTGCCAAGAGTATTTATGAACGTGTAATGATATCCGTGTCAGCCGATATCTTGTTAAATGGAAAACATCTGACCTGTCACAAAAATGGTTTCGTAGATTTATTTACTCTGATGGCTATCAGCTAAGTAAAGTGGACTTCACAAGTAACATGGACAGCGGTCTTGACAAAGAGGGAGATTGTTGTTTTTTTTTTTAGATAAAGATCACAAAACAATGTACAAATAATGCTGGTAAACAAAAACAAAATTAAATAAGTCGAGACAACAAACATCTTTTTTTTTTTGCTAATTTCAGGGCGTTGAATCTTATAATGGTTTCACTTTTTCTTGGTTAGATACAGTTTTGGCTGTTTTTGCCTCATTTTTGAAAAAAAAAGAAATATTTTAAGAATCTGTATTGTCATTGATACCAACTTGGCTGACCGCCTGCAGTCACTCTCTCACCGGCGTGACGTGGCTTCCCTGTGCCTCTTCTATAAATACTTTCATGGCTTCTGCTCTGACGAACTTAAATCAATGGTGCCCCCTAGATGAGAATTTGCATGAGATACTAGATTGGCAACTAGGTCCCACCTTTTTACAGTGAAACCGATGAAATGTAACCGCAATTTCTACTCCAACAGCTGTAATATAATAATCTGGCCCGACCCAAGAAGGGATGAAGCGTGGGTGTTCCCGGTTGATGAAAAGTAGCGGATGTCACTTTGACCCTATTTCCGACAGCGGCGGAAATGCCTACGCAGGCAGGCAGACAGGTGACACTGAGAATTACGTAGGCGTCGAGTAGGCGTCGCGATCGAGGCAAGTTCCGCTTTTGGAAGATATATAAAGACTGCGAAAACACAGATAAGTCAGTCTTGCGAGTCAGTCTTGACAGTCTCCAGAAGTCGACAGTAGAAGAGAAGTCGAACCCAGTCAGTCTTGACGGTCTCCAGAAGTAGACAAGAAGAGAAGTCGAAGAAGAAGAAACAGTCAGCCTCGACAGAAGTTAGTCTTGACAGACAGACAAGTCTCGAGAAGTCGAAGAAGAAGCTAGACGAGCTAAGTAGAGAGTATACACTCACGTCGTCACCCCTGTCAGCTTTGGAAGAGCGCTCTCTCTCACTCTCTGTTCCTAGGCGACACGGTCCATAGTCGTTAATAAAAATATTAATATATTTTTATATATACATGCTTGTTTGTTTATCGATATACAACAGAAATGTCATTTGGTGTTAGTGACTTGGTTTTGAAACTACAAAACATTGATGCGAACTGGGTTGCCGCAACAACGATTGAAAATTCAACAGACTTGAAATTTCCGGGATTAAAACTGCCACCAGAAAAAAAAAAGAAGACGAAAATATAGTAAACAACCGGACGAGACCAACGAAAGGTAGGTGACACTTTGATTTAATAGTGTGTGTGTTCTCTGCTCGTGTTTATAGTAGGTCTGGTTGAAAAAAAAAATGGGACAGCATATTGTTGCCGATCTGACCGTAGAAATGAGAAATATGGATTATTCGGTAGAACGGAGGTGGTGAAACAGACTACATGTAGGGAGTAGCGCATTAGGTTTGGGGTTGATGAGGAAGAAGGTGTTAAAATGAGGAAGAAAGTGTTAAAATTGACAGTGGGGTGTTAAAGTTGAAATATTTGCCTGTCTGTAGGTGTTAGGGCATCTGAGTTGGTGGTTTATTTTTTTTTAATGTTTTACCATATATGTGAAGTGAGAAAATAGTTAATGTTTCGTAGAATAAATATTTAATGAAATAATTTTGGGTTGTGTCTTAATTTTACTTGAAAAGCGGCATGAACTTTTCAGACAACCCGATAAAAATATTGACGAACAACTATTCTCAATGTGATTATGAAGGTCGGTTGTATGGTTGAAATAGTTGAGTTTTTTCTGATCAGTACTCGAGCCGAATTAAAAGAAAAAACGAAACAATCGATGTTCTACGTACACAAACTTTCCCCAATTGGAGTATTAGCGGAAAATGACCCTCTCCATTTTCTCCATTTGGCCTTGTATTGCATGAACTAAATCAAGTTTGGTAAATATTAACAAATTATAAATATAACTGAATGCTACCACAATGGGAAAATCGGAGAAACGAAAGGGTTCTTTAATTTTATTCGTTCGTAAACGTCAATTTGTAATCTTTCCACAGATAATTGTCAAAATTTAAAAATGTTTGTGTTTTGCGTGACATTTCTACAGCATAGAAATGACTTAAATGTTATCGAGAGTTTTAAAGTGTATTTTTAATTATGCAGTTAACAACAGCCAACAAAATCGCCAATTATAAATATATCTCAACATCGTTGCTTGAAAACAACTGCATTGTTTGGTTATTTCTTTGCGAATACACCGATTATATATATTCTTAAAACATTCACCCGCGTCTCAGTGTTTCGCGATATGAGTCAGATATTGAAAAGATATTTTGTTATCAATATGGTGGAATCGGATTATTTGGGGAGATTTGGGAAAATTAAATTAAAATCTAAAACTTATTTTTATTTACATGAAAGTACTTCACTTTTATGCTTTTGTGCAGGTTCCCATCAATTCAACATCCTCTGTGGATTTTCATTTATGTGACTTGTGAAATATCTTTTGAAGATATATTAATTTCTGAAAACTAGTAAATATGGAGAGATTTAGTGAAGGATATGAGGAACTCCCGAAGAAGTTGACGATAGGTCAACGGGCGTTCAAATGTCTCGGCGTTAAACAGAGAGATGTTAACAAATCAGATATGCTTGGGTTCGAATCCAGAGGATGTAGTTCAGGGAATGGAAAACATTGTACCAGCTGGGAGCCGCGAGTCACGGGTCCATTTTTTTTTTTTAGACTAAATTAATATCCTCCACAAGTAAATTGCATGCGGATTAACGTTGGAATCAGGGTAATTTTCTTAAATTTCTATTGAACATTTCTCGGTCAGACAATGAATGGTATGTACGGCAAATAATGACCATTTTTTCTGTGTTCAAACATAGTATGTTTGAAATTAAATTAAATTAAATGAGGTTACGTGGTAACAATAAACTCGAGCAGAAGCACACATGGTGTTGGTCAAAGGTCATTTACTCGATGTTAGTTTTGAAACTAGAGCGCGGTTACCGCTTAATAATCATGTGATTATGCATCGAAGAGTCTACGCTTATGGACAGACGCGAGAAGGAAAATGAACATTTTTAAGAACTTTGGCCAATTCTGTGAAAATGGATATTAAAGAAAAAAAAAAAAAAAAAAAAAAAACAAGAACAATGAAACATCGAGCTGGTAGAACAATTTTCAAGATGGACACGGACATTGTCGGGTTGCCGATGTAGGCTCCCCTATATATTTTTTTTGTTTTGTTTCGGCATGAACATATTTTGTTGTTTTGGCATGCACATGTTTTATACAATTGTAGGGCTTGTGTGGCATGGGGAGGAGAGTGAGGATGTTGCGCTTAAAATGTTCTTAGGCGAACATTTTGAAAAATGGGTGGGCGAGGAGTGTAATATAATAATCTGGCCCGACCCAAGAAGGGATGAAGCGTGGGTGTTCCCGGTTGATGAAAAGTAGCGGATGTCACTTTGACCCTATTTCCGACAGCGGCGGAAATGCCTACGCAGGCAGGCAGACAGGTGACACTGAGAATTACGTAGGCGTCGAGTAGGCGTCGCGATCGAGGCAAGTTCCGCTTTTGGAAGATATATAAAGACTGCGAAAACACAGATAAGTCAGTCTTGCGAGTCAGTCTTGACAGTCTCCAGAAGTCGACAGTAGAAGAGAAGTCGAACCCAGTCAGTCTTGACGGTCTCCAGAAGTAGACAAGAAGAGAAGTCGAAGAAGAAGAAACAGTCAGCCTCGACAGAAGTTAGTCTTGACAGACAGACAAGTCTCGAGAAGTCGAAGAAGAAGCTAGACGAGCTAAGTAGAGAGTATACACTCACGTCGTCACCCCTGTCAGCTTTGGAAGAGCGCTCTCTCTCACTCTCTGTTCCTAGGCGACACGGTCCATAGTCGTTAATAAAAATATTATGATATATTTTTATATACATACGTGTTTGTTATTTATGGATATATAACACAGCTTCTTTCCTCGCACTTCTCGCCTGTGGAATTCCCTACCGCATGCTTGCCTCCCCGACGGCT
>JBBBDQ010002429.1:1600000-1622500 GCA_037127315.1 Ascarosepion bandense
GACATGATCGCCCAACGCGTATATCACGTATGGCAATAAACTGACTGAGTTAATATAATAGTTGGAAACATGATTAAGGCTTCTACTGGGCATAAATGCGGAATCGGTTTTCTATTGTTATAAAATAATAAACTGATCCCCCAATAATTACTAATTAATAATGTAATACATTTCTTCCCCTTATAGCTATGAGATTGGGTTCTATAGCCTTGATTAGCAACCAGTCTACCGCAAAAAGTAATGGCAACCTACTACGGGATAATCTTCTGCCTAGTGAGTCACGTCTCTTTCGAGACATAATTGCCTAAAGCGTGCACTACGTATGGTATTTAACTGACTGTTAACTATCAATCTAGTTGCAACGATCTCAGAAGTCTTTATACATTTTCTTATCTTGTCTCTTTGCAGGTATCAACATTTTTGTGGCGTTTTTCTTACTCTTGGTTATTCTGGAGTCCAGTTTACCGTCTGCATCCACTGTGCCTTTACTCGGTGAGTACTAAATATAAATTTTCAAATTTAAGCCCCCATCTCAATAAAAACCGCTGGTCTTGCAATTTCTACGTTTCGGCCGTTGTACGCTCCGGCCTTCTTCAGCTGCTAGGAATTTCGAACCGAACCCTTTGTCTATATTTCTGAGATGAGGCAGTATTTACATTATTCGGACTATTGTCCTCATCTTTGTTGCAATTTCTATGACGTTTCGGCCGTTGTACGCTCCAGCCTTCTTCAGCTGCTAGGAATTTCGAATCGAACTCTTTGTCTATATTTCGGATATGAGGCAGTATTTACATTATTCGGACTATTGTCCTTATCTTTGTTGCAATTTCTATGACGTTTCGGCCGTTGTACGCTCCGGCCTTCTTCAGCTGCTAGGAATTTCGAACCGAACCCTTTGTCTATATTTCTGAGATGAGGTAGTATTTACATTATTCGGACTATTGTGCTCATCTTTGTTGCCATTTGTACGACGTTTCGGCCGTTGTACGCACCGGCCTTCTTCAGCTGCTAGGAATTTCGAACCGAACCCTTTGTCTATATTTCTGAGATGAGGTAGTATTTAGAGTATTTGCATTATTCGGACTATTGTCCTCATCTTTGTTGCCATTTGTACGGCGTTTCGGCCGTTGTACGCTCCGGCCTTCTTCAGATGTTAGGAATTTGGAACAGAAACCTTTATTATAATAATTGGGGTATTGCATCTATTCTCCCAACACTCTCACCATCTACCCAACCCTCATTCTCGGTATCCTTACCCGTCTATCACCCTCCTTCTGACATTTCCTATGTCTAACCATTCTTTCTCACCACTTTCCCCTCTATGTAACCCTCTGCGCAATAGTGGCAGTGAAATGCCTTGGTCGGGGTGAAACAATTATAAAAAAAAAAAATATCATCTTCATTCCTTGCGTGGAGCCTGTTCTGGTAGTCTTGACTCAAAGAGTTGTGAGTTCAATACCAGGCTACAGCAGTGGTGAACAAGTAGCTTATAGAGATAACTATCCTGAATGTGTTATTACATCTGCCACTGACCAAAAACTTGCTAAGTTCAATGAGGCTAAGATCTATGCGCCATCTAAATGTTCTGAATATCGCCGATCGGCATCGTTAAGTCCAGCGAACAACGGAAGACGGACGACAAAGAGGCGGCGGCTAGTCGTCCGACAACCAGTTTCCACCGCGTGAGACGGACAGGACGCGGTGGACGACTATCGACGGCGGCGACGTCGTGCCAGCACTCGAGCAGAAACGGGAGACGTACATGGCTAGTGGTCCGTCCGACATCACAGTTTTTGTACCGCCGCGTATATCAAACTACTGTGGATTAGTCACTAAAATTTCTATTTTCATTAAGCTGTGTTTCCATGCCGTTATGGTCTGGAGTATTTTACAACTAGAATGGCTTTCTCTCCTTGCCGTAAGGATGTTTTGCCTGTCAATCAAATAAATTTAGTTGTATATCAATACAAGTGTCGATGCGAGGACGCCTATGTGGCGAAAACCATTCAGAGATTGGAAGTTAGAATCGCCCAACATATCCCGGGTCAGGTGCGCAGACATGAGCCGGTAACACCCAGGTGTTTGCTGACTCAAGCCTCAGCAATTGACGAGCAGTTATTAAATTCTGTTGCTTTCTCCCGATTTTGTCTCTGTATTGCACAGGGCACGAAACAGACTCTACTTGAAGTCTGTTATTAGCCTTGTGCATGTAACGTGAATTGAAAACAAAAATTGGCCCTTTTCCGAAAAGCCTAACGAGAGATATTTTCCGCACTACTTTTTGTTCTTTAATTAGTTTACAGTTTTACTTCAGTCGATAATAAAAGATCTTATTAGCTACCTAGTCTTAAATTACCGGCAATTTTTGTTCTGAAGAAGGATTGGTCTAAAAGTTCATAAAATTTTAAACGTTGCAATACTTTTGTATCTCGTTTCATCAATAAATTACGACCCCTTTATTTTAAGAGTTATAGCTTGGTGTAGTAATTTAAATTTGTTTATATATATATATATATATATATATATATATATATATAGTGTATTGACGTAGCAGATAATTTTCTATGCATATATTGTTAAATATAACAGACAATGAATGTCTGTTATGTTTAATCATGAGCCGTTCTAAACATCGTGTTTTGGCTTTAATCTCAGGTGAAAATTAAAAACAAAATTGTCCAACATTTGGATAGTTTTTATTAAGCTGGTTCTAAGCTTTCGGCTCACATGAGCCATCTTCAGACTGATTAACGGGACGTTAACATAAAGACATCTACCGTCAAAGATGATTTTATCTTGTGTTGACATAAAACATTGATATGCGACGATAACAGTCACTGAAGAGCATATTCAGGTCATAAATTTGTAATGCGGTTCTATGACATCACATTATCTGTTATATTTAACAATATATATATATATATGTATATAAATATACTGTCTGATTAAAAACAAAATATCTACTGAAATACAAGTTTCAATTAAAAATAATGTTTAAACAAATAAATTAAATATGTCGTTTTTTAAAACAATTAATCTTCGGGACTTTCCGTCGCATCAAACACACACGCGCGTGCGCGTTCGCGCGTATATATATATATACATGAAAATCTAAAGTGAGCCAAAACCTACCGCGGATTCACACTACGGATCGTCAGGAAAAAAGCCTTTTCCCTGACGACCTTAGTGTGAAACCGCGGTAGGTTTTGGCTCACTTTAGATTTTCGTGTGTTTTTGCTCTACTATTGTATTTTAGTACTTTCGTATTGAGCACTTTTTCTTGTGTTTGGTTCCGTTTGGGGTTTTTTTTTTGTTTACTGTGGAATATTGAATGTTTGTTCTTGTTCCGCTGGTTTCTTTTTTTTTTTTTTTTCTCCCCATTTATCCGACGACTTAGTACGCCGGATTGTAACGGATTTAGGTTCTGTTTGTTAATGGTTTTTTCGAAAGTTTATATTGGCATAAATTTACGGAGTGCATTCTTACAGAGTCTAAGTAGTTATTATTATCTATATATATATATATATATATATATATATATATATATATATATATATAGGGCAATGGTCGTCTGCATTTTAATTACGTTAGCGTAAACCAATTTATCTATGCATTTATACGTACATCTTTTTTACAATGTTGTTAAAAGTTTGCAAATAAAGTAGGTAATTCATGTTTCGTAAATAAAGCTATTCTTTTCTCGTTCAAAAACAAGAAATTCATTATTCTTATAAGAGCCTTCAGAAAAAGCACGGAAGCAGCCATATATTTTTCTCATATCTGTCTACACGGCTTTCCTTGCTCTGTGCTGATGTATGTGTAAGCTGGGACATGTGGTGTAAGCTGTGATTTGCGAGGAATGGCCGTTGTACGTCTGTTTCGTTCATTTCCGTATCATAATTACAAGCTGATTGGGTCGCATTGCTAATTCATTGAAACGACACAGAAACATAATGGCTTTGTCATTGCAGAGATTACTTTCTCCTTGCAGCTTCTTCCCGCCCCTCGATTCCCAATGGAAACAGAATTCCTCGAAAGCATTCTTTCATTTTTCCAACAAAAAGCTGCCGATAGCGATTTGCCAGAGAGAATTAGTCAACGAAACGAAAGCGACCAACATTGACAGCCAAAAGGAAATTGACGAATTGCAAATAAGTGTCAAAGGCAAACAAAAGTTGTACATTGGTTTCTTAAATTGATTACAGATGAAGGAAAGAATTTGATTTTCACAGTTGTCTCCCTTTGATGGAACTTTCGCCTACTTGTTCGATTCGGAAATTACTCAACCATTTAATACTAGCAAATATAACATAACTACACAACTTTTATTAAAGTTTCCAAAAAGTCTTCTAAATTGTTTTCGAAATTACCATAAACCGCTTCGTAGCGTTCCCTTTAATCTCCTCCACGGTATAAAATCCTCCCCATTGAATTTGTAACAGCCAAAATGTAATATTTCTTTTATTCATTTATTCAAAACTTGCAGTATCGCCCGGCGTTGCTCGGGTGTTATGAAAGCTTTAAAACTAATCCATGGTCCTGGAGCTCAGACTCTTTGGACGTTGGCACGAAAGACTAAAAAGCAATAGTTGTTTCCAGTTAAAGTGAAACCGTAGACTGAAGAAAAATGAATGGATGTCAAATTTTGATTTCCTGCTATCGATATCAAATAAGTTTATTTCGTCGTAAACTGAATTTTGAAGGCTAAATAAGTCCTCTGAGTAAATGGTATCATGGCTGAGACTAAGAACTACAATTATACCTACTTAGAGCCAAACCTGAAGCAAAAACTAAAATAAAAGGGCTGAAAAAAATACAGACATACAGGCAGATAAACAAACACACACACAAACATCTTGCCTTATATATATATATATATATATATATATATATATATATATATATATATAAATATTATCGATTTTCTGCACTATTGTAAGAACTGCAACCTTGAAACTTCTGAATATCGTTTCTATGTCTTTGTCTATGAATGTATCAAATTTGATTAAAATCGGACCACTCCTTCTATAACCCGATTTTTTCGATTATCGATTTTCAATATTCATCGGGGGGTACCTCGACACAAAATCTAGCTAAGAACACTCGCAGACGCTTATAGTACAACTGTGTAAATTTTCAAGAAAATCGGTTCAGCCGTTTCGGAGTCTATAGGTAACGGACACACACACACACACACAGACACACACACACACAAAGTTCCATTTATAAATAAGTTTAGATCATTCTTTTTCTATACGCCGTGTATTCTCAGAACATAGGTGACCATGGCTCTCCACAATATCTTGTTCTTTGTAGCTCTTAATATCTTTTCTTTATGTTATCTCTTAAACCTTGTTCTGATTCCCTTTACATTAGCAATCATGGCTCTCCATTACTTCCTGCTCTTTTTAGCTCTTAATAAGATATGCATGTTTCTTATTTCTCGTAAAATTCTTCAGCCATCTATTTACTCAATCTTCTTCTTCATCTTCTTTTTTCTTCTTTTTTTTCTTCTTCTTTGCATAGTGCTCCCTTAGTACCGAGGCGATCGCAGATCTCCACTATGTCCCGTTATTTTTAGAGCTTAATAAATTTTATCATTTTCTTATTTATTCTAAAATTTGTTGGGCTATTTATTTACTGAAGCTCGCTGTTTATGCGTTACTTTCCTTTGTCCCTCTTGCCTTCAATCTGCCCTGTGAGTATCAGATTTTCCAAGTTTTCTTTCCTCATTATGTGCCCTAGACATTTCAACTTTTTTTCTCGAAATTAAGTTGATTTTTTTCCCATTTTCTCCAAAACTTCCTCGTTGCTCACATGTTAGATCAATGGTATTCTCAGCATTTTCTGTAGAACGACATTTCTGCAGCCTCGACTTCTCTTCATTTGTGAGGTGATTCACTGTCATATAGGAGGACTGATATTATATAACAGTTCAGTACTCTTTGTTTCTGTTGCTTCAAGTCTCTTCTTCATCTGTGAGGAAATTGTCCAGCATTCACTGTCATATAGGAGGACTGATATTACATAACAGTTCAGTAATCTTTTCTTTGTTTCTCTTGCTTAAAGTCTCTTCTTAATCTGTAAGGAAATTGTCCAGCATTCACTGTCATATAGGAGGACTGATATTATATAACAGTTCAGTACTCTTTGTTTCTGTTGCTTCAAGTCTCTTCTTCATCTGTGATATTATGCTTAAGTGACAAAAGACTTACTTTTTAACCATGGATGTGGTAAGTGGATTCATGCCTTTCCCATGAACATTTTCAGGTCAGTGAATATTATGAACCAAATTGAAACTAAATTTTCCAATTAGCCAATTCCGAGAGAATTACTCGGCTCAGTCACCATTCTGCAATCTGCCTCTCCTAACTCTCCTCCCAGCCGTAGACGCTTCTATCTAGTCAATTCTTCCCGTTTGCTCAGACACCATTTTTCTTTGTGCACCTGGAGCTAGTGGTGATTCTACGGAGGGTGGGAGTAAGAAGGGACTAAATCCCCACCTAGAATTTTGGCAGGCCCCTCGGTTGGCCCCTCACTTTTATAAGCAACAAAAATCAGCCCCCGATTTTGACAAGATTTGATCTTCAGCACTTTTTCCTCTGCGTTTTCTTTTTCATTTTGGGTCATGGAGAAATGATATTATTAAAATTATTACCTTATTTCAAAGTAGCTTTCTGATCGTTTGGTAGGACTTTGCCAAAAACATAAATTCATTTTTTAGCTGATTTTTGTACGGCTGTGGTGCCCATAGCATTTTGATGGATTTCATTGCATTATTTTAGTTTTGCATTTATTTTTTTTTCAATTAATACTGAACATCAGTAAGAGACAACTGATAGACTAAACTATCGCCCGGTTCACACTCTACCCACGTCTATTGAGCAGGTGAAGAGGCTCATCCCTTGTTTCCTGTTTAGGATGTGGTTTCCGGCTTTCTCTTTTCCTATCTTTTCACTCTTACGTAGCCCCCTGCACATCAGTGATATGATTTTTTTTAAAAAGTTCCTGGGACATGCAATGAGGACTTGGAGATTTGGTTCGGCTGTTTTATTTTTTTGGCATATCAACACCTCGGCGGGTCATGTATTGCCAACTAAATTTTATTTATTTATTGACTGGTAATACCTTTTTCTTTCAACAATTTATTGTTGTTTTTTATATAAGTTTTGTGTCTAGTAATACTATTTTCTTTTTCGAGTATCAATATTCATTGGGATTTGTTTTTAAGGGAAGGGTCCCCAAGTCCTACTCTGTTATTTAACCCATAACTGGAGGGAAGGGACGGATTAATACCTTTCCCAAGGGTACCAGTGCTTAAGTGAATGCAGGGTATTCAACTGGGATCGAACTGAGCTCACCGATTTCTCTTTCCGAGCTGATATCCACGGCACCACAACGTACATCCGCTTACAGCACCTGGTATTCCCAAGCGGTCACCCATCTAAGTACTGACCAGGCTCAACGTTGCTTAACTTCGGTGATCGAGCGAGAACCGGTGTATTCAACGTGATAGGCCGTAAGCGGGCTTGGAGAACCTGACACTAAAAGGCCAGATAGAGGGGAAAAGAGACAGAGGAAAGCAGCGGATAACATATTTGAAGGGTGTGATCAGGTGGATGACAGAACGGGGGCCGCGAGATGTTACAGGAGAAATTTTGCTAAGAGCCACCAGGGATAGGGAAACGTGGAAGGCCATGATCGCCTACGTCCTGAAAGGACAAGGTACATAGAAGAAGAAGAACAGACTTATCCTCAAACTCATTCCAAGTTGTGTATACGATAGTGGTGTATTATGAAAATGATGTGAGGGCCCATTTATAATGGGGCCTCACATCAGTGAGTGGGGGGCGGTGTGCAAGTGAAACCGTTGAGAGGAAGGCCCCGAAACGGTGCACATTCTCTCCTGATAACCCCAATTAAAATATAAATTCAAAAGGACAAAAAGTTCAATGAAGTCATATGCCGTAGAGAGGCTCGGTGGAAATGTTATTGGTAAGAGGAGCATTTTATATTCAGCTCGATTCAGTAATTTCCTTCCTCCTCAAACTCATTCCTAAGTTGTGTATACGATAGCGGTGTTTTATGAAAATGAAGACACTGCTTGAGTTTCCCCCGCCACCTCAGAAAAATCTCGGTCCATAAATGGTTCCTACTTTCAAAGTTCCACAATCGCCACTGCCTGGAACCATCCTAAATCCAGTCCCAGCTGTAGACACAACTCAATGATTTTCCATGAACATACTGTTCCTTACACCAACAGAAGTTCTAATCCAATGCTTCATTGGTGGAGTGATTGATTGTTAGACTAATTAATGCGGTCCTGGGCATGACGGTAAACTGCATCCGGTAGCAAGGCCTCTGATTTGGAGGTTGTGAGGAGCATGGAACTACCTCTTAATTGCTGTTGTTCCCAGGTCCACTCTGACCCGGAGTGGTAGCAAGGCCTCTGATTGAGAGGTTGTGAGGAGCATGAAACCATCTCTTAATTGCTGTTGTTACCAGGTCCACTCTGACCCGGAGTGGTAGCAAGGCCTCTGATTGAGAGGTTGTGAGGAGCATGAAACCATCTCTTAATTGCTGTTGTTCCCAGGTCCACTCTGACCCGGAGTGGTAGCAAGGCCTCTGATTGAGAGGTTGTGAGGAGCATGGAACCACCTCTTAATTGCTGTTGTTCCCAGGTCCACTCTGACCCGGAGTGGTAGCAAGGCCTCTGATTGAGAGGTTGTGAGGAGCATGGAACCACCTCTTAATTGCTGTTGTTCCCAGGTACATCCTGACTCGGAGTGGTAGCACCTGTTAGGGTCCCAGCTATGGACAAATAGTTAACCCCAAAACTGGGGTCAAAACACTATGAAAATATAAAAATAGAATTTTATAGAAATATATACATAAAAATAGACTTTTATAGAAAAATATACATTTTTGAAAAAAAAAATTTACTAACAATACATTTTTGAAGAAAAAATTATTACCATAACATATTTTTGAAGGAAAAAAATTATTCTCAGAAAAACATTTTTGAATACAAATCTAGAAAACATTTTCAGTTTTCTAAAATAACAAAGAATAAAAACAAAAAAATTTTATTAAAATCTGACTAAATCAACCTTCTCACTATAACTGTGCATTAAAATAAATACCTTAAAACTCAAAAGTTTTTTACATTAGATAACCCAGAGAGGTTGCTATGCCGTTAAACAAAGCTCGTGCTCAACTAATTAATGCATTGATCAGGTTCGGCATATCGTCGTCGTTTCGCTAATACAATCACTGCTCGCTTTAGTGTGGGTGCAATTAACGATTGAAAAACCAATAAATTTGAACACGTCTTTCAGTAAAAAGAGGAGTAGATTGTTGCACTTCCATGTACCCTTCCTTTTCTCCAATAATACATAACCCAGTTGATAAAAACATTGTTTGAGGTAATCCAGTGATTTGACCCAAAGAGTTGCGAGTTCAATACCTGGCCACAACTGATATGAACAAAAACTGAGTTGAATTACTAAAATGAATTAAAACAAAAAAAAAGCATGACATGTGGAACTAGAATAATCTCCCCATAGACTAAATTAAGGTTTCGGTTAGAAATTCCAACGTATATCATCTGAAGAAGACCGGGGCGTAAAACTGCCGAAACGTCGTGAATATGACAATAAAGATGAGAACAATAGTCCAAACAATGTAAACTGTGTAAATATTTTTATATTTATTTATTTTGTCATATTATTAAACAGATAAATTTTTATTTCTTTGAACATTTATAAATCTACCATTCGTCCGTGCATTGGATACTGTTGCCATATCTCATTCTGTCCTCTTGTTATTCATCTCGAGGTTCTTGTCAGAATCCATTTTGCACATTTATAAATCTACCATTTGTCTGTGCATTAAATACTGTCACCATATCTCGTTGGATGCTCTTGTTATTCATCTCGAGGTTCTTGTCAGAATCCATTTTGCACATTTATAAATCTACCATTTGTCCGTGTATTGAACACTGTTGCCATGTCTGGTCGCGTGCTCATCTCGATGTTCTTTCAGAATCCATCTTTCACATTTATAAATGTACCATTCGTCTGTGCATTAAATACTGTTGCCATATTTTGTCGGGTGCTCTTGTTATTCATATCGAGGTTCTCGTCATAATCCATTTTGCACATTTATAATTCTACCATTCGTCCGTGCATTGAATACTGTTGCCATATCTGGTCTGGTCCTTCTGCTATTCATCTCGATGTTCTCAACAAAATCCAGAGAAGGATCTGCAGTGTAGTTGATCCTGACTTGGCAACCGACGTTACTGCCTTTTTCTCAGCGACGTGATGTGGCTTCCCTCTGTCTTTTCTACGAGCATTTTCATGGCTATTGCTCTTTTTTTCCCTAATGCATGCTACTAGATTGGTGCCAAGGTCCTACTCTTTTACTGTCGAAATAGTTTTATGTTACCACCTTATCTATTCTAACAGTTTCTTTTTTCGCACTTCCCGTTTCTGGAACTCTCTCCCGTTAGCTTGCTTCCCTGATAGCTACAATCTTCAAAATGTTAAATGCAACGTCAATTGCCATCTTCTATCAACTTGATTCCCATCCATCTTATCTTTTCGACATCCCAATAGCTACAAGCTCCAAAAGTTTAAATGCAACGTCAATTGCCATCTTTTATCTACTTGATTCCCATCCATCTTATCTTTTCTTCGACATCCCAATAGCTACAATCTCCAAAATTTTAAATGCAACGTCAATTGCCATCTTCTATCAACTTGATTCCCATCCATCTTATCTTTTCTTCGACATCCCAATAGCTACAATCTCCAAAAGTTTAAATGCAACGTCAATTGCCATCTTCTATCAACTTGATTCCCATCCATCTTATCTTTTCTTCGACATCCCAATAGCTACAGTCTCCAAAAGTTTAAATGCAACGTCAATTGCCATCTTCTATCAACTTGATTCCCATCCATCTTATCTTTTCTTCGACATCCCAATAGCTACATTCTCCAAAAGTTTAAATGCAACGTCAATTGCCATCTTCTATCAACTTGATTCCCATCCATCTTATCTTTTCTTCGACATCCCAATAGCTACATTCTCCAAAATTTTAAATGCAACGTCAATTGCCATCTTCTATCAACTTGATTCCCATCCATCTTATCTTTTCTTCGACATCCCAATAGCTACAATCTTCAAAATTTTAAATGCAACGTCAATTGCCATCTTCTATCAACTTGATTCCCATCCATCTTATCTTTTCTTCGACATCCCAATAGCTACAATCTCCAAAAGTTTAAATGCAACGTCAAATGCCATCTTCTATCAACTTGATTCCCATCCATCTTATCTTTTCTTCGACATCCCAATAGCTACATTCTCCAAAATTTTAAATGCAACGTCAATTGCCATCTTCTATCAACTTGATTCCCATCCATCTTATCTTTTCTTCGACATCCCAATAGCTACAATCTTCAAAATTTTAAATGCAACGTCAATTGCCATCTTCTATCAACTTGATTCCCATCCATCTTATCTTTTCTTCGACATCCCAATAGCTACAATCTCCAAAAGTTTAAATGCAACGTCAAATGCCATCTTCTATCAACTTGATTCCCATCCATCTTATCTTTTCTTCGACATCCCAATAGCTACAATCTTCAAAATTTTAAATGCAACGTCAATTGCCATTTTCTATCTACTTGATTCCCATTCATCTTATCTTTTCTTCGACATCCCAATAGCTACAATCTCCAAAAGTTTAAATGCAACGTCAATTGCCATCTTCTATCAACTTGATTCCTATCTATCTTATCTTTTCTTCAACATCCCAATAGCTACATTCTCCAAAAGTTTAAATGCAACGTCAATTGCCATCTTCTATCAACTTGATTCCCATCCATCTTATATTTTCTTCGACATCCCAATAGCTACATTCTCCAAAAGTTTAAATGCAACGTCAATTGCCATTTTCTATCAACTTGATTCCCATCCATCTTATCTTTTCTTCGACATCCCAATAGCTACATTCTCCAAAATTTTAAATGCAACGTCAATTGCCATCTTCTATCAACTTGATTCCCATCCATCTTATCTTTTCTTCGACATCCCAATAGCTACATTCTCCAAAATTTTAAATGCAACGTCAATTGCCATCTTCTATCAACTTGATTCCCATCCATCTTATCTTTTCTTCGACATCCCAATAGCTACAATCTTCAAAAGTTTAAATGCAAAGTCAATTGCCATCTTCTATCAACTTGATTCCCATCCATCTTATCTTTTCTTCGACATCCCAATAGCTACAAACTCCAAAATTTTAAATGCAACGTCAATTGCCACTTTTCTATCAACTTGATTCCCATCCATCTTATCTTTTCTTCGACATCCCAATAGCTACAACTCCAAAAGTTTAAATGCAACGTCAATTGCCATTTTCCATCTTACTTGATTCCCAATCCATCTTACTTTTCTTCGACCCATCCCAATAGCTTACAATCTTTTCCAAAAGTTTAAATGCAACGTCAATTGCCATCTTCCCAATCAACTTGATTCCCATCCATCTTACCTTTTCTTCGACAAATCCCAATCACAAACCAAAAGTTTAAATGCAACGTCAATTGCCATCTTTTATCTACTTGATTCCCATCCATCTTATCTTTTCTTCGACATCCCAATAGCTACAAACTCCAAAAGTTTAAATGCAACGTCAATTGCCATTTTCTATCTACTTGATTCCCATCCATCTTATCTTTTCTTCGACATCCCAATAGCTACAATCTCCAAAAGTTTAAATGCAACGTCAATTGCCATCTTCTATCAACTTGATTCCCATCCATCTTACCTTTTCTTCGACATCCCAATAGCTACAAACTCCAAAAGTTTAAATGCAACGTCAATTGCCATCTTTTATCTGCTTGATTCCCATCCATCTTATCTTTTTCTTCGACATCCCAATAGCTACAAACTGCAAAAGTTTAAATGCAACGTCAATTGCCATTTTCTATCTACTTGATTCCCACATCCATCTTATCTTTTCTTCGACATCCCAATAGCTACAATCTCAAAAGTTTAAATGCAACGTCAATTGCCATCTTCTATCAACTTGATTCCCATCCATCTTACCCTTTTCTTCGACATCCCAATAGCTACAAACTCCAAAAGTTTAAATGCAACGTCAATTGCATCTTTTATCTACTTGATTCCCATCCATCTTCATCTTTTTCTTCGACATCCCAATAGCTGATACTCAAAAGTTTAAATGCAACGTCAATTGCCATCTTCTATCAACTTGATTCCCATCCATCTTATCTTTTCTTCGACATCCCAATAGCTACATTCTCCAAAAGTTTAAATGCAACGTCAATTGCCATCTTCTATCAACTTGATTCCCATCCATCTTATCTTTTCGACATCCCAATAGCTACAGTCTCCAAAAGTTTAAATGCAACGTCAATTGCCATCTTCTATCAACTTGATTCCCATCCATCTTATATTTTTCTTCGACATCCCAATAGCTACATTTATACTCCAAAAGTTTAAATGCAACGTCAACGTTGCCATTTCTATCAACTTGATTCCCATCCATCTTATCTTTTCTTCGACATCCCAATAGCTACATTCTCCAAAATTTTAAATGCAACGTCAATTGCCATCTTCTATCAACTTGATTCCCATCCATCTTATCTTTTCTTCGACATCAATAGCTACATTCTCCAAAATTTTAAATGCAACGTCAATTGCCATCTTCTATCAACTTGATTCCCATCCATCTTATCTTTTCTTCGACATCCCAATAGCTACAATCTTCAAAAGTTTAAATGCAAAGTCAATTGCCATCTTCTATCAACTTGATTCCCATCCATCTTATCTTTTCTTCGACATCCCAATAGCTTCCACATTCTCCAAAGATTTTAAATGCAACGTCAATTGCCATCTTCTATCAACTTGATTCCCATCCATCTTATCTTTTCTTCGACATCCCAATAGCACCAAACTCCAAAAGTTTAAATGCAACGTCAATTGCCATTTTCTATCTACTTGATTCCCATCCATCTTATCTTTTTCTTCGACATCCCAATATGCTTCTAATCTCCAAAAGTTTAAATGCAACGTCAATTGCCATCTTCTATCAACAGTTCCCATCCATCTTACCTTTTCTTCGACATCCCAATAGCTACAAACTCCAAAAGTTTAAATGCAACGTCAATTGCCATCTTTTATCTACTTGATTCCCATCCATCTTATCTTTTCTTCATTTGTCAATAGCTACAAACTCCAAAAGTTTAAATGCAACGTCAATTGCCATTTTCTATCTACTTGATTCCCATCCATCTTATCTTTTCTTCGACATCCCAATAGCTACAATCTCCAAAAGTTTAAATGCAACGTCAATTGCCATCTTCTATCAACTTGATTCCCATCCATCTTACCTTTTCTTCGACATCCCAATAGCTACAAACTCCAAAAGTTTAAATGCAACGTCAATTGCCATCTTTTATCTGCTTGATTCCCATCCATCTTATCTTTTCTTCGACATCCCAATAGCTACAAACTCCAAAAGTTTAAATGCACCAACGTCAATTGCCATTTCTATCGCCCATCCATCTTATCTTTTTCTTCGACATCCCAATAGCTACAATCTCCAAAAGTTTAAATGCAACGTCAATTGCCATCTTCTGTCAACTTGATTCCCATCCATCACACCTTTTCTTCGACATCCCAATAGCTACAAACTCCAAAAGTTTAAATGCAACGTCAATTGCCATCTTTTATCTACTTGATTCATCCATCTTATCTTTTCTTCGACATCCCAATGACTACAAACTCCAAAAGTTTAAATGCAACGTCAATTGCCATTTTCTATCTACTTGATTCCCATCCATCTTATCTTTTCTTCGACATCCCAATAGCTACAATCTCCAAAAGTTTGTGCAACGTCAATTGCCATCTTCTATCAACTTGATTCCATCCATCTTCACCTTTTCTTCAAAACATCCCAATAGCTACAAACTCCAAAAGTTTAAATGCAACGTCAATTGCCATCTTTTTATCTACTTGATTCCCATCCATCTTATCTTTTTCTTCGACATCCCAATGGCTACACAAATCTCCAAAAGTTTAAATGCAACGTCAATTTACCATCTTCTATCAACGATTCCCATCCCATCTTATCTTTTCTTCGACATCCCCACAACCCATTCTCCAAAAAGTTTAAATGCAACGTCAATTGCCATCTTCTATCAACTTGATTCCCATCCATCTTTTCTCCGACATCCCAATAGCTACAAACTCCAAAAGTTTAAATGCAACGTCAATTGCCATCTTCTATCAACTTGATTCCCATCCATCTTATCTTTTCTTCGATATCCCCTGTATCTTTTGTCTCTCACTGTAACCCCCTGCAAACTAGCAAACCCTGCCTGGCTTGGGGTGAAATGATTATCATTTTTTTTTAAGTGTACGTTCATATAGGGTATAGTTTTAAGGGTGATTTCCGGGATCTAACATTTTTCTGTGATAAGGCAAGAGCCTATTATCAAGGGTACCGTATGAAAGGGACCGGACTTTACAAATGTTTTAGCTTTTTTTTTAATTTATCTACAGATATGTAGGATGCATAGTAGAGTAATGGATAGCGGCTCTGATTGAGGAATCGGCGAGCCGATTCGAATGCCAGTCGATTTCATTTCTTTCACTAATACTCTTGGGAAAGGTATGAATTCAACTCTTCTTCCCCAGCTAACAGGACAAACTGTTTTCTATAGCCATGGTTAGCTACCAATCTAGGAGAAGGAAAACTCTGAAGTCATCCCAACCTTAAGAGGGTTAGGCTCTATTAGGCTATTTTTCCCGAGACAAACCATTTCTACTGCGACTGTAGTACGTGTGGGGTCCATAAGACTCTAATGGCTTGTGTGCGGGTAACAGCCATGTATGGTGAGCAATTATTGAACTTTAATTTCTTTTTTTTTTTCGTGTAACTAGAATCTTTCTTGCAAAAAAATCACAGTATTTAGTGTTGTTGAAGGTAACGCTAACATTTTTATTGAGATTTACAAACACTATGTTAATTTCGCAAACTAATCTATAAAATTTGAATAATGTGGTTTCTTTGGAAAAGATTATTTGACAAAAACCCTACTTCGCTGTTTAATAATTTCTTTAAATAAATTTAATTTTATAGGACTTTATGAAAAACAATAAACTTTTTTTACAGAAAAATTATTATTTTCCCTTTTAACAGCGAACAATAAATTATTAGGATCTCTTACTTTTAAGCATGCAACAAATATTTAAATATTTCTATCTGGAGGCAAATTCCAACTTTTAGAAATGTGATTCGATTTGTTCTCGCAAACTGAGGGTGAACTGGAAAAGGGATTCTTTTTTGGATGGTGCCCTATTTACGTGGAATGGACTCTTCCTCCTTGTATATAATACTAACTTCGTGACTTCCGGGGACGCAGCTGTGAGACAGTCTACAGACATTCGAGACGTAGCGTAACTATACCGTTTTGACTGACACTTCTATCTGCTTATTACTAACACTTATTATTGAATATATTTTTCTATTATTCTGATACATTGTTTAAACCTACCTTCTTGTTTCCGTGTCTTTCTTTCTGGTCCTAACAAGTTACAACAACTTGGCGACCAAGATTTCGCCGCATCAACTCCACAACACTTCTATACATGAAAACTTAAAGAAACGATAAACAAAAACAAAATTGCATTCTTATTTTTAAAAAAAAGTATTTGTTATTTTAATTGCCGTGGACCCGGTTAAAGGTCCAGCAAGAAATGATACAAAAACAACCAAAATAGGAAATAACGAATTAAACACGGCAAAATACAACACTTGGAACTTTGTTAGTAGAACGATAATACGGGTTAGTTTGTTACACTATAATTCGACCCTTGAACTAGGATTCGTAATGGTCGTTACAGTGTTCGTAGACGACTCTCGGGTATGTTCAGGGAGTTCTCCTCCGGCTACACTCTCAGGATATCTACTGGCTATCTCCTCAGGCCACTTCCAGGCTATCTACTGGCTATCTCCTCAGGCTACTTCCTGGCTATCTCCTCAAGCTACTTCCAGGCTATCTACTGGCTATCTACCCAGGCTACTTCCAGGCTATCTACTGGCTATCTCCTCAGGCTACTTCCAGGCTATCTACTGGATATCTAGCCAGGCTACTTCCAGGCTATCTACTGCCTATCTACCCAGGCTACCTCCAGGCTATCTACTGGCTATCTACCCAGGCTACCTCCAGGCTATCTACTGGCTATCTCCTCAGGCTACTTCCAGGCTATCTACTGGCTATCTCCTCAGGCCACTTCCAGGCTATCTATTGGCTATCTAACCAGGCTACTTCCAGGCTATCTACTGGCTATATACCCAGGCTACCTCCAGGCTATCTACTGGCTATCTACCCAGGCTACCTCTAGGCTATCTCCTCAGGCTACTTCCAGGCTATTTACGCTATCGCCTCAGGCTACGTCCAGGCTATCTACTCTCACCTCTTGTGAGGGTAGTTATGTAATGGTTGGAAAAGTTTATTCTGTTGTGAGTGATGCCGCCATGACACTAATCATTAAATTGTTTCTAAAATAATGGGAATATTTTGTTAGGTTAAATAATAAAACTTAAAACTTTTCAAAAACTTAATGAAAATTTATTGTACTGTTATTGTTACGAATACACCTTTAAGTGCCGAATCCAGGTGTGTCGTCAGTGTTGTTGCTCCTATGTCACTAGAAGTTTCGGGTCTAAATAAACAACAGACTTCTTCGATAGACGACCCGACCGAATATGATCAGTATTCTGCCTGCACCCAGACTAAAATTTGCTACTAGCTTTAGGACGTGCATTATATAAGTTCCCCCAGAAAACGGCAACCAATCAAAACTTCACTTGGGCTTTTCGATGTTATAGATCGGGTATGCTTGGTTGTACTGATCTTCCTAGGTACGGCCAAGACAGTGTATTTTTTTTAAAAAGAGAAGAAAACAAACCAATAAATACATTAATAAAACGATTTATCATATTGGCTCGTCTTACGACTGACTTTTATTTCTCTTCCTCCCCTTTTATTTCTCTTCCTCCCCTTTTAACTTCTTTATTATATTTTATTTGCTTGGTCTTTCTCTTTTATAACTTACCTTTTTATTCTTATTTTCCTTAACTACACTTAACAAAATATTTACAATCTTCTTCTTCTTCTTCTATGTGCCCTGTCCCTTCAGGACGTAGGCGATCATGGATCTCCACGTCTCCCTATCCCTTGTGGCTCTTAGTATGTTTGCTCCTGTTGCTCCTGGCAACCCCCGTTCCGTCATCCACCTGATCAGACCCTGCAAATATGTTATCCGCTGCCTTCCTCTGTCTCTCCTTCCTTCTATCTGACCAGTCAGTATCAGGTTCTCCAGGCTCTCCTTCCTCATTGCATGTCCCAGGAACTTCAGTTGTCTCTTCCTGATGCTCAGCATCAATTTCCTTTTGTTGCCATTCTTTCTAACACTTCGTCGTTGCTTGTATGCTCAGTCCACGATATCCGTAGCATCCTTCTGTAGAACCACATTTCGGCCGCTTCAAGTTTTTTCCTCATTTTCGATGATATTGTCCAGCATTCACAGCCGTACTGAAGAACTGACATCACGTAGCAGTCTAGCACTCTTTTCTTCGTTTCTATTGAGATCTTCCTGTGTGTTAGTATTTTGCTCATCTTCTGGAACGCGTCCTTTGCCATGCCAATTCGCCTTCGGATCTCCGTATCGCACTTTCCATCTCCTGTTAGAACACTTCCTAGGTACTTAAATTCTTGGACTTGTTTGATTCTGTTATCCCCCACCTGTATTTGGCATTTTGGGTTGTATCTTTTGCTGATGACCATGCACTCAGTTTTCTTAAAGTTTATTTGTAGTCCCTTCTTGTCACTCTCCACTGCTACTTTCTGTATGAGGTCTTGCAGTTTCCTTTCCGTGTCCGCAATCAGTACTGTATCGTCCGCGTATCTTATGTTGTTCAGGTTGTGGCCTCCAATAATAAATCCTGAGAGTGATTAAAATGGCTCAGATTATTTACAAAAAGAAAGCTCCTAAAATGCGGTATGACTTATTCGGGATATTGAGTGATACTCTGATAAATTCCGTTTAAAAACTAAAAGAAATAACATTTAACAAAAATTGCTTAAAAATAAATTAATCAATATTTTGTTATGTTAAATAATAAAACTTTTAATTTTTCAAAAAATTAATGAAATTTTATTGTACTAAGCTACGCCCCCAAACTGTTTTTTGTACCTCATGACTTGTTTTCACTTCTCCCTAAAATTTGGTTTCAAACAGTGAATGTATGGGTACTTTAGAAGGTGTGCCGGATAGCTGTCAGAATTTTATATCGAACAGGCCGAATTCGAATTCAGCCTGTTGGGGTTTTGTTTCTTTTAGACTATGTTGCCCAGATAACACGTTTAGTGATATTACGATCATAATCTGTTATGTGATGAATGGCCGTTATTAATGTCTATCAGGGATATCATATATATATATATATATATATATATATATATATATATATAGTTCATTCGATAAACAACTAAATTAATAAAGAAAAAAGTTATATCCCTTGATATATCCCTTGATATATATATATATATATATATATATATATATATATACTACAGGTCATAAATATTAGACCAGCCCAGTTTTTTCTTTAAGAAATGGTGTATTTCGTGCTATTCGTAAATGGATAATTCTAAATGAAAATAGAATGTTTTTTTTGTTATTATTACTTTGTAAAACTTTACAAGTAAAGGAAGCAAAAATGAACTCGTCCGAATCACCCGAAATCTTTTTCAGTTTTTCGTTGATGAAACTTCATTATAGTTAATTATTAAATATTTATAAATTCATTTAATGCACATATTGTGCAGTATTAATAAAAGAACCATTCTATTTTCATTTACAATTATTCACTTGGCAATAAATACTAAAAAATAGTATGAAATTCATCATTTTTGTAAGACACTAGAGTAGCCTAATAATTATGGCCGCTAGTATATATATATATATATATATATATATATATATATATATATATATTGTTTTTCTTTAATCCGAATTGGAAGAGTAGGAAGATAAATTCTAAGAACCTGATCCTAATCAATATTTAAAAAATTTAATATTAAAAAGTAATAACCTTAAAAAGTATTTTAACCCCCCTATCTTCCTATCCCAAGCTCCTTTAATTGCCTATCTTTAGAAAATATGGATTATTTTACTAAACCTCTTTTTCCTTGGTTAACACATATATGTATATATATATATTTTTTTTCTCTAATATTTGTTCTCTAATATTTTTTCTGTCATAATTTTTAAACTGATAACTTAATTAATTGGCATTTAACTCGCTTCTACCTAAAAGGTTTAATCAAATAAACTTAAATAAAAAATTTTAAAATCTTATATTGAAACCCATTCCTTCTCGCCTAAATACACCTCTTCAAACAAGCCCAAAATCTTAACTTTAAAAAGTAATTTAACTCATTTAGTTGTCTATCTTTATAAAATATGAACTCCTATTCCTCCACTTCCTAAATATACCATTTCAACACCCTGCAACCCCGCGACTACCAGCTCTGTCCTTTTCCACTTTGTGACCGTTGTTAACCTAAAACCCCTCCACACTCTAACTCAGGGCCTTCGCTATTTGGAAAAAACAATGTCGCTGACGTGACGTAGAGCCTCTATTAGAGATCCTATGTCGAAATGTACATCCGACACCTTTGAATTTTGAAAATTTTCTCTAATTTATATATATATATATATATATATATATATATATATATATAGTAGCGGCCATAGTATAAAGAACGGAAACAACAGACATAAATATGTGTATTACTTAAAAAGTAATGCATGATTAGCAATGAAACTTTTACCCAATAAGGATTAGGGTGTAATGCATAAATATTACACAAAGTTACAAAAATTCACATAATAGTTTTTTTTAAATAAAGATTAAATGGAATAAAAGAAATAAGCTACTGAACTGGTTAAAGAACGATCTTGGTAATATTTGATTGTGAACAAAATATCAACAAAATTTAATATTTGGTAAACATCCACTTATTTTCAATGACTTCTCTGCATCGTCAACCACATGATCGAATTAATGTCTTGCAAAAATTAACAGTGATTTCCTCCATTTCGTCTTTCAATAACTCCCATAGGTGATCCTGGTTTTTCGGGTTTCTTTTCTGAGCCCTTTCTCCAATTATCTTCCAAACATTTTCTATTGAATTCAGGTCGGGGCTCTGGACTGGCCATTTCATTAGGGCGAGTCCTTCTTCTTCAAATAAAGCCATAACCTTCTGAGCCTTGTGGCAAGTTGCATTGCCCTGAATGAAAATATGAGATTCATAAAGATTATGGAGTAATCTTCGTACTACATGCTGCTGAAGAAACCTTTTGTAAATCTCAGCATTGATATTGCCATGTACGCGGATGATAGGGCCAACTCCTGCAAATTAAATCATTACCCACACCATCATACTGCCGCCACCAAACTTAACGGTTTTCTTGACACATTGAGAAGACAGTCTTTCACCTGTTCTACGGCGTACGTAAGTTTTGCCCTCAGAACGAAATATAGTAAACTTGGACTCGTCACTGAAATGAACTGTATCCCGTTGTCCTTTGGTTTCGCTTTGAAATAAGTAACTTCGAAATTGGAATACGGGCATGCAATCCTGCCTTTTTTAACCTGCGAGCAACCGTTTTCCTTGAGATCTTATTGTCTGTGCCTTCATTAAATTTACGGGCAATTGATGTAACTGTTTCAAAACGGTTTTTTTTTTAGATATTCTAACAATTATTCGATCGTCTCTGTGATATTTTTAAAGGTCTGTCGATTTTTGGTTTTGCATCTAACGCTTCATCGGTTTTATAGCTGCTAATTACACGATGAATGACACTTTTAGACCCATGAACAATATCAGAAATGTTTGAAATTGACTTTTTTTCTTGATAGCGATAATGAGTTTTTTTTCTTCAAAAGAGAGCGTTTTGCGTGTAGAATTTGCCATATTGCTTAAAAATGAAGTCCTAATGAGAAATGAACTTTTACTTATTGTTGAAAAGCTCCATCAAGTTTTTTAACAATGTAAATTAAAAGTTTATGCAAATTATTAACATCGTTCCTTAACTTATGTCCAGTAGCTTATTTCCTTTGTTCCATTTAATCTTTATTGAAAAAAAAATATTATGTAAATATCGAAAATCGATAATCGAAAAAATCGGGTTATAGAAGGAGTGGTCCGATTTTAATCAAATTTGATACACTCATAGACAAAGACATAAGAAACGATATTCAGAAGTTTCAAGGTTGCAGTTCTTACAATAGTGCAAAAAATCGACAAGATGTTTGTATGTGTGTCTGATTATCTGCGTGTATGTCTATATTTTTTCAGCCCTTTTACTTTAGTTTTTGCTTCGGGTTTA